>JAYKXP010000076.1:0-276542 GCA_037176845.1 Paramarasmius palmivorus | reverse complement strand
AGGGTTGCCGTTGTACTACGACGATCCAGCTCTAATCCTCAGCATCGACAACCGTGCCGTGACCGTTCTTTTTATTCCACGCATTCCAGCTACTACCTACGACAAAACCTTGAAAACTCGATGCCCAAAGAATCATGTACCCTTTGTCCAGAGTCTCGTATACGAATCTTCAGAGATTACCTCTCAGGAGGATGTCAGATACGCCTGGGATCACACACTGTACAATAAAATCACCAAAATCCCTTCTCCGTTCCCCTCTCACCCTGACGGCCGCTTTGAGCATGGCATGAGGGTCGAGATTGTCGACATTTCAATGATCAAGCCGCTTGGACGTCTGCCGAACGCGAGAGAAGGCCGTATCCTTTTCGAGTGTTCCCACTCTGCCGTCACTGCCAACTTCCCTGCCATAGAAGACTGGCGTTTTGATCTAGGTGATCTGGTTCGTGCGCCCAATGGACAGGAAGGACTGGTTGTCTCTCATTCCAGCTCTGGACCTGTCGTCGACTATCACGATCCTATACCCGACGAAGGTCCAGGAAACAACATTGATTTCCTGAGTACGCACGCGACTATCCGTGTTGGGGAGCAGAGCTTTGGATGGAAACTGCAGAAGGTGTGGTTTGTTGGTGACTGCGTACGTCACATATCCAGCGTTGAAGGCTTCGTCGTTAGCCTTTCCGAAGATCGCGTTACCATCAAGGATCGTTGCGTTGAGCTCAATTATGACTTTTCCGGTCATACCAACTCGTTCAGGCTTGCTAATCGACAACAATATGCTCGGGGATACACCTTACGTCGCGAGCCAGAGGCTTTCCATAACACTCCGTGGATGGAAGCTGCTGTCATGGGTCCTCATCGAGTGACTGATGACAAGCAGTGGGATCGCTTTCGCGAAGATTGGAACGAGAACCTTGCTTTACGTCGTATTCCTCAGCAGGTGTTCGTTCTAGAACACTGGGAGGCGACGGAGAAGTTGAAGAAGGCACGAACGGGTACTGTCCCTTGGAAAGGTCATCGCGTGCTCATCTCTGGCAAGAAATGTCAAGACAAGGGACATATTGCCACTGTCTACAACGTCTATATCAACCAGCCGACTAATAGTGGGTTGGCTGTCACCGTTGAGTCACAGGTTGTTGGTAGATTGGGGCAGCGTTCAAAGATGGACTATGACGATATCGTTGATGAATTGTAAGTTTTTCCTTCGTGTTTGATCTATCATTTGCTAATACTCTTACAGCTGGGAACTTCCACTTCATCTCGTCGAAAGACCCATGAACAAGGTGTTCATGCCGAAACGTGTTGGATATTGGCATCCAAATACGTATCACGTTGCTCCCGTTCGCTCGACCACTCCTCCAGTTCGGGTTCGTCGCGGTGTTCGTGAATCTTCAGAGGAGTATTGTCCTGCATGGGACCCTTCTCATAGGTTCGACGACGAGGAGCCAACCGTGGAGTCAATAGCAATGTTTCAGCCAACTCCCCTTTGGAAGTTGCTGATACGACATCCAAGCCAGGCTTGGCTCTACAACTCCGAGAACACTAAGGATCTGTGGTTCAAGGCGCGCATCACCGGAACTATTGGCACCCGAAAGTTTTCCGGCAAGGTCGACAACGTCTGCGTCATCACTGCCCATGACAACAGTGCGAAGAATGCTGTCGTAGAATATTACAAAAAGCAGCATGAGATTCCTATGAACGTCCAAGTAGATCCTGTAAACCCCGTCGCCAACACTCGTGATCCAATCTTCATCTTTCGTGGGGAACACGCCAACACCGTAGCATATCGACACGCCTCTGTGAAACATGGTGACGATTTGTTCCTTTACGGCTATTCGGTCTTGATGTCGGAGAGAGTTATAGATTTTCGTTCACCTTTGAAGTTTCTACCATCGGACGCCTGTGTTCTCCATGTCACGAATGATATTAGAGATGCCTTACAAAAACAGTTCAATGCTCGTCGTAGATAATCATGTATTGCTATGTTTACTGTAGTCCTACATCGTGTATTTCTTGCCAACTGTATTTCTTGACACTAATATACCCTCATTTCTCGTATCCACCCCTTGTGGGTGTCTGGCTTTTGGGACCAGAGATAAGGGTAGCGCCCAAGGCGTTTAATCTACCCAAATAGGTAAGACCACGTTCCACGTCCGTCTTTGCTTCTATCGATAACGGGCACGTGTTGCGACTGGGGCAACATTGGGGGCCCCAAAAGACGCGCTGTCACGGTGAGTAACGCTTTCCCTCTCTCTTTCTTACCACCACCATCGTTCCCTCATGTCTTCTAAACCGAAAAGCAAGACTCAGACTAATACTAGCTATACAGCTACCCAAAGTAAAGGCACCAAACGGGTTCATTCCTTCACGAGCAAGCCGACAAACGACAAACGACCTTGCATAGAGAAGGACCAAAACACGTCCAACACCTCCAAGAATAAAGCGATGGATCAGGACGCCAACGATACAGATGACGAGGACAAGACAGATGACGACAACAGGAAGATGGATGAAGAGAAGGAGTCGAGTAGTGAAGATGAAGAAAGGGTTATTTCATCGAAAATGGGTCAACGTCGAGGGAAGATCTCCGCCATCTTGGATAGGCTCGTGGCTAAAGGCGCCAAGAAGGGTATCAAAGAGTACGTTATTCTTCATGGCTCGCATTCTCTATCTAACAAACTACTCAGAGAAAAACTGACTGCAGTGAGGGGAGCTGCAGACGCGCTTGTAGCGTCGTCTCAATACTTTCCTCGTGCGATCGACCCGTGGATGTCCCTGACGTATGTATTTGGGTATTGGATGCTAGAGAACAACCACTTCAAGAAGTATCTTCGTAATCTTCCGAAACTGTACGTTTCTCCTTGCTTGAGATACAATGACTTACTAATTGAAATACGTAAAGCGATACAAAAGATGCTTTACGTGCCTCGAAAGCGGTGAAATCACTTCACTACTACTGCCCCATCATACGAGAGGTCTTGCGGCTCGCAGATAAGGTGTCACTATATGCGGAGTATGAGCAGTTGCTAAAGCTGGTAAGTACGTTCCCAAGGTAGCGCATATACCATGTCTAACTATGCTATTTTCTAGATGGATCAAGAAGTCGTTTCTGCTCGCTCAGGCGACGTTTTTCGTGCCAGCGAACAGATTGTGGGATGGCTACTACAAGATCCCTACAACGACACATTGGAAACTCGTCTTATTTCTACCATCAAGACCAACCGTGGCCTCCTTAGCACCGACATCACGAAGCTGATCGCACCGGTCGAGCTGTGGAAAGATATGTTCTTCTCTGACAAGGATCAGACTGACAAGTAAGCATTGTGATTGTTCTCGTGCATTTACTGATCGTTCCCTTAGGATGGTTACCAAGTTACAACAGAAGAAGATCAAGCTCAAGGCTGGCAATCTCTTTTGTTATATGTACTGTATGGAGACCCGTGAACGACTCAACGTAGAAGATGATGATGTAGAGACGGGAATATACGAGGGATATCTCCCTATGCGGGTGAGTCTATTTTAACCGTTATGACTTCGCTTTACTGTTGACGTTTTTTTAGGTTGCTCGCTGCATACTTACTGGGATGGGTTCTGTCTTGGTGGAACCACCCAAAGTTCGCAAGAACACGATTGCTCACAAACTTCGTTTTGATTCATTCAATGGTCCGATGATAGCATACTTTCAGATTCTGGTACGTGCACATAATTGATGAGTTCACGTACTAATCCCTATGCCAGACGTATTTGGCATTAAGCACAGTTGTGGGCTGGACAGACAGAGACGGAGGCCTAGATTTGCGGTCGCTCTATTACTACATGGCCGATTCCTTACGCGTCAGAACCCACGAAGATCTCGATAACTTGAAGGAAGATAATGATTTCAGGGTTACTATATGTGACAAATGGAACGAGTACGTGATTCATTGCTTTTATATACGTCTTGAGGGTCCATTCTTCTTTCTAGAGCTGTCTATGGTGACGAGGCTGGGCTTCAAGTCCACACGCGCAAGGTTGAAGAACCTAGTAAGGATAGTGCGATTGGCCGCTTGGAGCAGGCTCGTGCAACAAGGGCGAAAGCTCATGCCGCAGAGAAGAAGAAGAAGGAGCTGGAGGAGAGGTTCAAGGCAGATGAGGCAAAGAAAGCGGAGGAGGCAAGGAAGGTGGAGGAGGCAAAGGCTAAGGCGGCGGAAGCTAAGAAGATGGAGGCGGCGGAGGCTAAGAAGTTGGCAGCCAAGAAGGCAGTGGATGCCAGGAAGCCGGCGGAGGCCAGGAAGGTGGTAGCGTCGCAGAAGGGAAAGGCCAAGAAGGTTCCAGCCCAGGCAGATGAAGAGAGTGAGCTGTCAGACGTAGAAGATGAGCTTGGCAACGAACAGGAAAACGATGGTTGGGGTACTCTTCGCCTGTTCAACGACAGTGGGAATAATGGTTGGGAGACTCTTCGCGTCGATGACAGCGATAATGATGGCGGTGACGATGAGTAGACTTTCATGGTGCGATTACTTTTCAGCTTGTTTACCCTTACTCATACGCGTTCTAGGCTTTTTGATGGACTCGTATTGTTATCGTTTATTAAGGAATTGGGATGGATTCATGTACTTGTTATCGCTTGCGTGCTCCTGCTATTGTAAATTAGTGTATTGTCTAGATTAATGTAATGGGGTGCTGTACCGTCGAGGAATCATCAGTAAGAAGTTGTTATATATTGCCGAAATGGGAGTATTCACAGGTAGATTGCTGAAATGAGGGTATTGGTGTATAATTTCCCGAAATGGAAGTATTCGTATGTATATTCCTTAAATGGAAGTATTGGCTTATAGTTCGTCTAAATCAAGGTAATGGATAGTATTTCACCTAAATGATTTCGTTGATTTACTTTCATTTACTTCTACATATATAAAAGCGACGTCTGTTTTATTTCATTTATTTTGTCCAAATCCATTTAAATAGATTTCAGCAAAGTATGTATATTTCGTTGCTTTATCTACGTTTACTGACAACTAATTTCCCTGCCTATTTTCCCGATGAATCATCTCGGACTTTCCGTTTTCAAGGCGCCAAAATACTCTCCTCCCACCTTCCGACATTCCCCCTCACTTTCACGCTCTTTCTCCGATCGGAAGGTGAAAAATACCTGAACAACCCTAACCCTAGCACAAGAGGTTCCGTCAGCATTTTTGACACTCCACAACCTCCTTGGCGTTATCTGCCACGACAGAACTGTGAATGAAAGCAGGACATGCATACTCTCAGGATCCCACCCCTTGCTGTTTGGAACAACTCCAGAAGATGGTCAATGGGCGCCAACTTGTGTTGGGTGCGCTAATCGTTCAAACTGCTAAGGACAGGGAAGGATAGAACCCTTTCAGAAGAGGTGAAGGGACACCGTGATACTACCTAATCAAGAAGACTCCGTATAATGAAGGCAAAGCTGACAGAGACGGAATGTGTCAGGTAATGTGCTTATCCTACCATTGTTCATAATCCGACCTCTAACGACCACGTCTTTTTGTAGACGCTTCCGAGAAAGAACGTGCGTCCATCGTCTTACCTTATAGAACAATCTGGAAGTTCATGATGGAGCTAGTTCGCCGACCACTGTACGTGTTACTAGGGCCCATATTCATACATGCTCAAGCAGCTTATACACAGGCAGGGTAAATCTCGCAAGGATCCGAACAAGTCTTACCCATGACCTTCGCTATCACCTGCCTCAGGCCAACGTAATAGGATCGTTCATCTGACAATGATTTTGTCCCTTTCAATCACTGATAACTCAATATATGAACGGTATGTCGCTTTTTTACTCTCGCCATGTCGAACCTACATTCAGTTGATATCTAGTTTCAAGCCTAGTCACTTCTTGGCTTTTCATATTACCTTTCGGCATGAGCTCCTGCGTTTTATGTAATGAAATAGCTGTGGTCGCCGTCGCAGTGTCAAAGTTTGCCATTTTTCCTGCACACCCCATCGAGCTACAAGGATGTGCACACTGCATTGGCTAGGTAGATGGACAATCACTCACGTCACACTCCCTTCTTTGCTGACTTTCTATTGAATAGCTGTAGCGTGTTTCTTGAGACTCTAGTTAGTCCCTATGCCATACTAACTGATGATTATGCAACTCTTGTAGACTCGGATGCTATGTTGAATCTGGCATGAAACCCACCTTTCTAGAGCGATCCGTTGGTTTACTCCCTGAAGTCCCAAGACAATGTCTTTTGGGTTGACCTTGACCTTCCCGGACTTCTTCAAACTGGGACTCTCACACGTTGTCACACCTTTCTGGTGTTCCAATCTCCGACCGGCTAGAACGCAGCGAGCTCCAATGACCTTATTTATAGTGTACATACCTGGGGCATGCATGATAGTCGTCTATCATGACTCTCACCCGGGTTGATCTCGCCGTCATAGGCATTGCTCTTGCTGCCATCACCCTTTCATACCTCCTCAACAGACGAAGGCAGCTCAACAATCTACGAGGTCCAAAGGCGGACAGTTATCTGTGCGGAGTTGAACATCAGCTCAAGCTGGAAGAATATGCGGGAAAATTAACGTCGAAGTGGGCCGAACAGTATGGACCGACATACAAGGTATCTGGATGTTTCGGTGTATGTTTCTCCCTCTTCATCGTCTTCGGTAGCGTACTCATACTGTCTTCCGACGCAGGAAAAGATTCTCGTTAGCTCTGATCCCCGAGCTATTCAACACATTCTTCATGAACACAACGCGGATTACCCCCCTCCAAAGGACGTGCGACTATTAAGTGACCTCATATTCGGAAGGAGCGTGATCACCGTGTATGGTAATGACCACAAACGACACCGCCGAGTATTGAGCCCGGCGTTTTCGATCAACCACATGAAGAGTTTCGCGCCGCTTTTCCAGCGCCATGTTACACAGGTGCAGTAATGTCTTGTTCTTCCGGGATACAGCTAATGGTTATTCTTTCATAGCTTACGGCTCAGTGGAATGCTGTAGCACAGCAAGGAACCAAAACATGGGATATTATTCCATGGGTGCACAAGGTGACGTTGGATATCATCGGCGAAAGTAAGCGTCAAGTTTCGGGAATGCTCTAGGTCGTTTTTGGAAGACTGAAACTGTGTAACAGGTTCATTCGACTATGACTTTCAGGCCCTTAAAGACAAGCCAAATGAGCTCACTTCGGCTCTCAGAGACTTTGAGTCAGTTGCGGTTTTAGCATATTCTGTGGTCATGTACTGACATTCAAGTTGGTGTTTGCAGAAACCTAAGCCTTGAGCCTTCTTCCTTGCAAACGCTCATGGAAGCCATACCTCGTTATTTACCCCAGTCTATCGCCGCTATTCAGGCCAATTACCTTCCAATAAGCATCCAAGAAGCCGCTACGAGATATCTCAAGGTAGCGAGCAAGAAAGCACTTGTAATATCAAGCCCACACCCTTGGTGTGGGCCAGCACGAATTCAATCAAACTTGTATAATGTATTGGAAGGATTTCAATACATACATTATTCATGATGGTAATATTATACTCAATAGTTTGCAGTTAAATATCAGTTTCATTGTGGTGAAGTGGTTAAATTGCTGCTCGCATTAACAATGTCTTCCCTTAGTTCTACTGTTCAAACCTGTGGAGGAGCACTTATTTGAGATGTCCTATTTTTAAATGCTTAATAATGTCTGGCGCATTTCCGCGCAAATGCGCCAAAGGTTACTAATCAATGTATGATGTCCATTCACTAATTTGCTTGCCTATTTTATTGTTTCAATAGCTAGTTCAATATAAAAATTTTCGTGCTCAATATACATGTAAGTTAGAAAAGTAGTAGCTTACATTCCGAGTTGCTGGCCCTGAGTAGACTAGCAGATATCGGCCGAAACATCGGAAATATCGGGGGACACAAATAGAGGCCGTGGGAAGACCTGAAAATGCCCAACAAAGCACGAATTCTCATTACATTGCGAATTCGTAACAAGAGATGATGCAACAATCGGGTCTAGCGCTGGACGGGCTCGCAATCGGAAAAGAGCTCACGGGAAAAGAGAAGGATGTCTTAAGCGTACTCAGTAATTCTTTATTTCTTCTCTAGATGCTATAAATCTCATACAAAGTAAATTAGTGAAGGCAAATCGGGCAGAAGATCCTCAAAAGCAACTCACAGAGTATGAAGTATTGTCGCAAATGGCGTTACTCATACAGGCGGGGCATCACACGACTGGCTATTCCATTGCATGGACTCTGTATGAACTCGCCCGACACCCTGCAGATCAGCAAAGAGTATACGACGAGATCCGACGAGTTCGGGAGAAGGCTTCCGGAGGATTTACTGCAGGAGATTATGATGACCTTGGCAATGGGTGGCTCGGCTTCTGCGTCAAGGTAAGGCTGGTTTCGGGCTGACGTTGAAGCGAACGTACTAAGACTCTTGCGATGTAGGAGACGCTCCGATTGCACCCAGTTGTGATACACCTTAACCGAGATGCCAAATACTCGGACATTATTCCTCTCGAATGTCCGATTGAATCGTCTGCTGGTGCCACGATAGCGGAGGTTCCAATCCAACCCGGCCAACGTATTATCATCGACATTGCCACATATAATCGGTGGGTCCCACTTACGCTACTGTCTCAGCAACATTAATCAGCGTTTGGGAACATAGACTAGTCTCCGTCTGGGGTCCTGACGCCAACGAATGGAATCCTTCTCGATTTAATGACCCTACTGCGAAAGCGGTAACCGTGGGCATGACTTCCAACATCCTGTCCTTCAGTATGTACCTTTTGACCTTTCCTCGTGCTGCGTTAATTTACGGTCTCATTAGGCGGGGGTTCAAAAGGTTGTATTGGATGGCGATTTGCGCTCATGGAGTTACACGCCTTGGTTTCTGGTCTGGTCGAACTTTTTGACTTTTCTTTACCTGAAGATGTCAAGATCAAAGCCCGCTTCATGGGTCTAGCGTTGCCCGTTGTTGATGGGAAAGAAGACGCAGGGCCAATGCTCCCGATGGTCATTCGTCCGAGAGGGGTATGACTATGAAATCCTGACATTGGTACACAAGATGTAACCTCCACGTCGGTACATATGTGTTTCTACAAAATTGTTTACGGGATAGTGTAGTCTCTAGCTCAGAACGCGCCCCAAACTGCCTCTTGTTACTTTTTGATGTTTTTGTACTACCCATCAAAATCCAAGTTCATCGTTCCACGTCTCAGCTTCTAACAGGCTACATACATTCTTGTGGTCTCTGGTTCACCACCAAGTTGAACATCTTTGCAACAATTATTGTTTGGTGATTGATTCAGAAGAAGAGCAATTCCGGTGTATTCGGCCTCGGTGTTGTCCAGCGCAAGATGGCCAATTATCTTGTTGGCACCTGGCAAGAAGATATACCAAATGTAAGCGCCATCTGAACTGCGGTCCCAGAAACTTTGGCTGATCGGACGATCTAACTTGTAGTCCAGCCAACCCGTACCGGGTAAATCAAGAAATCTTCACGATCGTAGTCCTGAAGGCAGAAGCACGGAATAGTGGGAAGTGAGCCGTGTTCAGTCCCAAATGGACGAGGTAGATGGTCCATCTTTGTAACAACGGAACAGAAATATGGGTTACGAATTAAATTTCGAGGATATATGAGGTAAATACAAGGCGAATCAGAGTAAAGTTTTTGCTTTAAACACTTGAAAAACAAACAGGATACAGTATCGAGCGAACACGCAAATCAAAGATGTACAACGGGCGGAGTCGGTGGAGGTGATGGTTCGGTAGAGAGATCCTTGTTATGTACGTAAGCAACGGATTTCGCGCTTCCTCCGAATCTGCTCTCCTCTTGCTTACTCATCGTCTGGGCATTGCACCTCTAGCACTAGGTCATTCTTTCCGTAAGTTGGTCTATATGCTACTTCTAAATCGCTAATGCGTGGAAGCCAGATTCAAATTGTTGAAATAATACTATGGACACTATCCGACGACATTGGTGAATCAAGTGATTATGGAGAAGACCTTTTTCTTGGCTTGGTTTTGGAGACCTAAGGTACGCTCCTTTGCATCTAGCTGAGCCAGAGTTATGACCCCCGTTATTAATTGCACCTCAAAAAGAACGCTGGTCAATTTTCGAAGGACGGTCTTCCTACGACTGAAATAGTCCCTACTTTGCATCCACCCTCTACTGCTCAACATTCATCTTGATCCTCCTCTCGACGTCGCCCTAACCCGACTAGGACCTCGCTCCACGCACCTCGTAATGCTGGTCTTTCCCCAAGTTTTCACGATATTGTGGCACGGTTTTTAGGAAAGCATTCTGTGGATTCTCAGGTACCTGTTTCTGTAATCATCCGTCGGGAAGCATATTTTCACATTCACTCAAGACGTTGGCCTTTCGAGCATACAAGTGGTTCAGATCAGCGTTGGCGGGGAAGTAATGTTGTAAGGAACTCGAAGATGCGATAGGATGCAAATTACGAGCGGTAGGCTAGATTTCTTTCTGTCTTGGCGATGAAAGCCATATTGAAGAACGTTTTTCGACAGCATGAGCGAGATGCAGTTGTCGTCTGGCTGCATCTCTATAACTAAAACCTGTCTGAGCCAGCACAACGGGTAGTGAAGAGAGTGGCAAGGCAGCGCTACCACAAAGCATTCTCAGTCGGATAAAGTCGAGGGTTACTTCAACTCTAGGGACAGAGATCTCAAGGTACAAAAGGTATGCCTCATCTCACTTGTCTCGTTCCCAGTTTACGCTGATTGTGGGTATTAGGCATCATTCAATGCTGCTCGAAGAATCTCCATGCATCACCCTCAGCAACATTCCGACTTACAGCTTCGCCTATCGAGAATTTTCGGGTGTGCATATCATCCCTAACCCTAACCCTAGACCTCATGCCCTTTGCGCGTGTACACAACGACTCCGCCATCCATCTACATCCTGGGCCTATCTACCCCGTTGCTTCAAGAATGAAAGCCAGGCACTATTTTCTTTCATCTCCTTCCATCACGGGCTTGGAATCTCCGGCTGGTCAACAGGACTCAACACTGGGAAACGAGTTGGCGTACTTTCGCGAATCGTTCAATTTGGCACAAGGAGGGTGTGACTCCACGACAAGACGTGAGAGAAGTTAGAAGACACAGACTTTTGTTAGCTGTATGGACACCACGATCTTTGCTGTCACTTGCTCCGCATCGAACCCTTCATTCGCCACGTTTTCTTCCTTTCACATCTTTGGGAACCGCATCAACGTATAGAGGGTATGTTACTTTGCTGTTATTGCTATGCTGCCGAACCTATATTAATTGCTTCCAGGAGGTTCAACTGCAAGCCCGGTGGATTCGAAGTTCTGGCTCCTTCCATTCACCCTGCCATGTTATAAAGGCGAACTTGCAGCTCAGGTGAACAGCCTATAACGGAGGATTGCGTCCCCCCCTTGCGTTTATCATCAAGGCCACGGTCGTTGGAGCGTTGGAGTCAACGTTTCCTGTTACCTCCTAGCGTTATAAGGTCAACATAGACTTTGGTGACCTTCATGTGCTTGGGGGCTGGGGCGCTAGTTAACAGCTTTCGATCGACGAGAAGAAGGATATCGGTAGACTTCTTCCAGCACACTGCCCGCAGCGAAAAACATTCCGGCTTTCAATCACCAATCCGGCCAGAACACGAGCACGCGGCTTCAATTTAGTGTTATAAGGAGCCACAACCCGATATTCGATTCTCATGTCTCTTACTCGAATCGATCTCGCCATCACAGGCGTTGCTCTTACTGTCGTCGTGCTTTCGTACCTGTTTTACAGACGAAGGCAGCTCAACGGCATTCGAGGTCCAAAGGCAGTCAGCTATCTCTTTGGAGTTGAACATCAACTCAAGCTCGAAGAATACGCTGGACAGCTGACGTCGAAATGGGCCGAAGAGTACGGGACGACATACAAGATTCCTGGGTGTTTCGGCGTATGTGCTATCCAGTTCGTTGTCGGTAGTAGCATGCTTACCTTGCCTTTCATGCAGGAAAAGATTCTCGTCACTTCTGATCCTCGAGCTGTTCATCACATCCTTCATGAGCACGTTGTGGATTATCCGGCCACGAGGGAGATACGAAGGCTATTCGGACTCGTTGCCGGAAAAAGCGTGGTCACCGCGTTGGGTGATGATCATAAACGACACCGCCGCGTTCTGAGCCCGGCATTCTCGATCAATCATATGAAGAGCTTTGCGCCTCTTTTCCAGCACCGAATTGCGGAGGTATGACTATGATTTATTCCTTTGGATCGTAAGCTCAAGCGCTCACGGTCTCCTTTCTTAGTTGACGGCCCGGTGGAACGCTCAAGTGGAACAAGGGACAGAGGTTTGGGATATTGTCCCGTGGATTCTCAGAACAACATTGGATATTATTGGTGAAAGTACGTGATACGTCTTCTCGAGTACTGCGGAGGTTTATCGAAGAACTCAACCTGTCCTGTAGGCTCTTTCAACTACAACTTTCAAGCACTGGAAGATAAACCCAATAAACTCACCCAGGCTCTCAGAGAACTTGAGTCAGTCCGGTCTTTATCATGTTCTATGGTCTTATGCTGAGATTGTCGACTGCAGAAACTCGAGTCTTGGGCCTTCGCCTTTACAAACGCTCAAGGCAGTCATACCCCGCTATTTGCCCCCGTCAATACCCATCCAAGCCAAATGCTTTCTTACAAGAGCCGAACAGGCTGCCGTTAAATACTTCGAGGCAGTCAGCGAAAAGGCGAAGGACATGATGCGACAATCGGGTCTAGCGCTGGACGTGTCGGTAATGGAAAAGGAGCTCACTGGAAAGGAGAAGGATGTCTTAAGCGTGCTTGGTATTCATCTCCTTCTCTTGCGAGCGACATGAATCTGATACAGACCAAATTAGTGAGGGCAAACCGGGCTGAAGATCCCCAAAAGCAACTTACAGAGTATGAGGTACTGTCCCAGATAGCGTTGCTCATACAAGCGGGGCATCACACGACTGGCTATTCACTTGCATGGGTCTTGTATGAGCTCGCCCGACACCCTGCGGATCAGCGAAGAGTATACCACGAGATTCAGTGCGTCCGCGCAAGGGCTTCCGGAGAATTCACTGCAGGAGATTATGATGACCTTGGTAATGGGTGGCTCGGCTTCTGCGTCAAGGTACGATTGTTTCTGAATTCAGCTCAAAGCGAACGGTTTTTAACTTTTGTGATATAGGAGGCCCTTCGATTACACCCAATCTTAATACATCTCAACAGAGAGGCCAAATCCTCGGACGTTGTTCCTCTCGAATATCCAATTGAATCCTCTACTGGTGCCGCAATAGTAGTAGAGGTCCCGGTGCAAGCTGGCCAGCGTGTAGTGGTTGATATCGCCACGTACAATCGGTGTGTACACTTACCCTACTCTATCCTCGCCCTCCTAATTTCGGGAACATAGACTAACATCCATCTGGGGTACCGACGCCAACGAATGGAACCCTGCTCGGTTCAGTAATCCTATGACGCAGTCGGTAACTGTGGGCATGACTGCCAATATTTTGACCTTCAGTACGTGTTTTGGATTCTCTCTTTTACCTAGGCTTCGCCTGACCAAGGTCTCACTAGGCGGTGGTCCAAAAGGGTGCATGGGATGGCGATTCGCGCTGATGGAGCTTCATGCCCTGGTAGCCGGTCTCATCGAACAATTTGACTTTTCTCTACCTGAAGACTTGAAGATCAAAGCGCTTTCCATGACTCTAACGTTGCCCGTTGTTGTTGGTCAAGAAGAGGCAGGGCCGATGCTTCCCATGGTCATTCAGCCGAGAGCGGTCTGACAATGACATCGGCCGCCCACTCTTACGCCCAATACTTACTACTGTGAACTTTGTATCAATGAATGTCATATGCCGATCTTTCAGATAAATAAGATACAGTCTTGAATGAAAGCGTACGATGGGCCGAGGAACTAAAGTCAAGAGCAGGATGATTTATCACGTAGCCCAAATTAATAAGCGAACTTCACTCAATACGCTTCCTCAACTTGCTCACTGTCCAGATATTTTGTTCCGGGTCTTCTTCCTTGAGTCAGTCTCTTCAGTTCTACAAACCGAGTTTCTGAAACGTAAATTACCAGATTTTCAAAATCAAGGGCACTACCAGTCGACAAGATATTCAGGATGAAGTGAATAATACTATGGATGGAGAAGACTTTCTTGCTGGAAATCGAAGGTGCGTACCTATGCCTTTATCATTAAGTGAGAGCTTTCACTCACATCGGGCTCAGCATGCCTCGGCCGTCGTCGATAATCTACCTACAACTGGTGGATTGTTTCAAAAGACTGTCTTCCTTCCCGGCACTGCATCCATTCTCCTCGTCTCCTACCGCCAAACAATGTTACACCGTGATCCTTATATAGTCCGACGCGGACTTCATCTGGTTCCGCCTATTTTTCGACCGTATTACTCTTCCTCCGAGTCTTGGACACAAGCCCACTCGCTCTTGCGCAAAAAGCGCGGGTCTTCCCATCCATCAAAGTTGTTCAGTCCAGCTTTAACGAGAAAGCAGTGGTTCGTAGGGAGCTCAGAGATCCGCCGAGATGTAAAGAATGAACGGTAGGCAGGATTTCTCTACCTGTGCAAATAAGAGCCATGTTAAAAAATACTTCTCAGCAATGCGAATGATGTGCACTCGACGTCTGAGGCTTCTCTGGAATATTGGTGCTGGGAGCGACTGGTGGCGAAAAGAGCTGCAGGTACTAGCGCTACGACTGGCTTTCTCGATACTGCCGCTAAACCTCGAAGGTACGTGTTGTCCCAGTGACCTCGTCCCCGACTTACTCATTTCGGGTATTAGACGTTTTCGGAAACTCCAAGCTTACACTATATGCTGCCTGATAACCCAACTCCAATCGACTCTCCCAATCCCGCGCAAATAGTCGGGGTTCTGGGACTCGGACTGCACCTAACCCTAATCCGAGGCTTCTCCCTGTGCTTGCACTCAACATCACAACCGTCTACATCCAGCGCCCCATCTATCTCAAAACTCTGGGAATGACGACTCGGAGTTGTTGCCACCTTACTCCTACCGCTACGTTCCCACAATATTTCCGAATAGTCAACACTGGGCGCCGATTTATCTCAATCTCGTTATCCGTTCAAATCGTCGCAAAAGGGGTGGAGTTGGGTTTTAACAGCAAGGTGCAGGCGGAGGTGGAAGATGCGGATGTTTGATCTCGAGGACGATTAGCTTTAGAGCAGGACAGTTTGGTAGATGGATCATGAAGTTGGCATAATGGACTCATGGTCGGAAGGAGCGTAATCAATACGTTTGGCGGTGAATATGTATGATACCGCCTCTCTGAACACTGAGTTGCGGAGGTATGCTCCTGACTCACTCCTTCAAAACGCGAGCTCACGGATTCCTTTTCTAGTTGACGGCCCAAGCATTGCAAACGCTATACTACAAGCTCTTTCAACTACAGCCTTCGAGTGTTCGCAGACAGACGAGACGAGCACACGCAGGCTCTCAGAAACTTCGAGTCAGCTTCATGTTTATCATGCGCTGTCTTCATACGGAAAGTCACTTCAGAACTTTTGGCCCTTACTCTCTCTGCAAATACTCAAGAAGTTATACCTCACTATCTACCCCCTTCAATAGCACTGTCGGAGCCACAATACCTTCCGATGGATGCCGAAGAGGCTGCCATGAAATACTTCGTGGGCAGAGAGAAAGCGGAGAAGACGACGCGACAATCGGTGGGTCCAGGATCTCACGAGGAAGGAGAGGGATGTATTGAGCGTGCTCAATATTTAGCTCCTTCTCTTCCGGACGGCACTTACCTGATACAAAGCAAATTAGTGAAACTGGGCTGAAGATCCCCAAAAGCAACCTACAAAGCATGAAGTACTGTCGCAGATGGCGTTACAAGCACGAGCACGAGCACAACTGGATATTCGCTCGCGTGGACCTTTCACGAGTTTTTCCGACACCAGGTCGATCAATCACGAGATTCAAGGCATCTGGGGGAAGACTTCCAGAAGTCTCACTGCAGGAGATTATGATGACTTCGGCAATGGGTGGCTCGGATTTTGCCTCAAGGTGAGATTATTGTTGGGTTGAACTTGAATCTGACGGACTGAAACTCCTACGATTTTAGATTGAACCCAGTCGTAACGCAGCTCAACCGAGAAGCCAATTGCCAGAAATCGCTCCTCTTGGTAGATTACTCGCCTGCGAGTGAACAGACTCTAGTCTTGACCTTCGCATCCCAGTTTTAACACACATTTCATGACTCTTTGCCTGCCGTCGGTGATGAAGAAGCGAGTTTCCTTGTCCAAGCGCCCTTGAACCGTAGAATGTACATGTCATGTATCTCGTGCACTCATCAACCTGTACTTCTTTATTTGCATTTGAAAATTGAATACTTCTGGGAAGGTGTAGGACTGAGAGTACATAAATAGCTGCCTGTGGCCATTCCCCGTTATCGGAATTGAGAAATATCAGGCGCTTATCACGAGGTTTTCTTACAACGGTATCACACGTTAGCTTCACCCATTCATCTCTCGCTATGTCATCTTAAACTTTGATTAGCAGAAGCGTCTGCATATTGCGCCGAAGTGTCCTTAAATCCATGGAATACACAATGTCTCATAGTCTGCATACACCGGGGATCATTTCGGATGCAGTGAACGTTAGACATCCCCTTCTCCATCTTTACACTCGAAATCAGTAGCTGCACCAGTTAAACAGTGTAGAATATCAACTCACCATCTCCGTCCTCTTCGCGGTTGTATTCACCGCCATTCCCCTCTTCGGGATTCTCATCCTCGTCATGTCTTTGGACGTCAGAAGCCCGGGCACCACTTCCCTTGATAATTGATTGCATCATCTCTTGGAGATCTTTCATGGAAGCTTGCAGGGAAGACATTTGTTTCCAAAGCTTGGATAGTGCCTACCCACCAAAGACTCAGCAATATGCAAGGTTAAGTTCGGCGAAGGACTTGTACCTTGGCTACATTCTCTTCCTCTTCCTTCTCCCCGTCCTCTTCTGCGTCCTCGTCCTCGTCATCATAGTCATCGTCCGAATAATCATCGTCATCCGAATATATACTTTCAAGTCTTGTAATGAAGTCTTTCTTCGACCCATCCGCGTACACCTGTGAAATGCATGAAAATCTTGTCGTCGAGTTACTGGCAGCACATTACCTCGAACCATCCAGCAAAGATTCCTCCAGAGAAACTGTTGATATGAAGCTCGGGATGAAGTCTCTGCATTCGCCAGCCTCGGAGTAGGGTCTTCATGCGGGAATGGAATTCTAATAGCAGCTCTTCCAGCGTGCAACACATATCGTACCAGCCATCGTCAGTGATATGGAGAGCAGGTATGTCCCTGATCTCTCTGTTCTCCGTCCCTTTGTTCACATCTCCATCTTCGGTCTCTGTGTCGGAGCCAGATTGGTCGGAATCACCGGTCTTTGGAGAGGACCCATTGAGTTGCTTCAACTGAAGCCTGAGAACATGATATATCAATGGAATGAACCACTTTGAAGTACTCAGTCCCAGCTATCCAGAAATGTGACATGGCGTGTAACCACTCACCAACTCGACGCGGGTGTCAAACTTGGTGCCAAGCTCGTACAAGCTGGATTCCGTGTCCATCACAATGCCGTCATTGCCGACTATCTTCTCAAAGAACTTTTGGTTGGTCTCGTTGTATTCCTCTTTGAGCTTCTGCATCTCTTCATCACCATATTCCTCATCTGGGTCTTCGTATGAAGTAATCCTGTACCAGTTAGTCACATCTGTTAAGGCATCCAAAACCTCCAGATACGCCTTAATTTGTTCCTTGATGGCTTCATCCTTTGTCGTCTTCTTTATCTGAGTAGCGATTTTCTCGAGCTCCCATTCAACGTCGTTTATTTCTCGAGTCTGGCTGAACAGAGATTCCGTTATAAGAACGGCATGATTAGTCGCGGAGCCCTTACTTGTATATGGACTCCTGCCAACCGAGAGCCCAGCTAAGTGTCGAAGTCAGCCGACGAGACAAGACAACAAATGAGAATGCCTACAACGCAAACAGCTCCGGGACAGTCCATGATTCTGGCTTTTGTTCCAGAAACTTGTTGAATTCCCGGACAGAAATATATCCGCTACCATCGTCATCAATCGCATCACCGATAGCAGGATGATCTGAGTAAACGGTGGTAAGAGAATGCAATCCACAATAAAAGGCTAATACTAACACATCACACGAGTTAGTACCGAAAGCGTCCAATTGTCCCTTCGCAATGTTTCGTCGTCATGTTTGGCGAAAGTACCTCGGAAGTAACCACAGAGATCTTGACAGAATGTGGGTCCCCGTCATCAAACGCGTGCTGAGCACTTTCCAAAACTCACCATCGACGAACAATTTACATTTCACACTTGATTTCCATGTCTACGTTGGAGTCAATCCAGTGGATACGGCGCCAAACTTCAGAAACACTGACATTCACTGGATTACAGGACATAAGTATCAGTAAATGAACAAGGGATTAAAGACATACGTTGCCAGAGGGTCCTGAATTCCTCGTTTTCTATCAGGTTGTGCGGACCGGAATTCAACTAGAGAAATATTGGATATGTTTTCTGTTTCACAATACTTACATACCTTGCGCATGATCTCACCGTGATTTTCGTCCATCTTAGTAGTGATGGTGATCGTAACCTGATCTAGCTTCTCAATCATGACTTGCCTGGTTGATTACCATTTAGTGTCTGTAGCGCATAAAGGGCAAGCGACCCACTTCTTGTCATCCAGCAGCGTTTGCAGGTCTGTTTGCAGCATTTTTTTGGTGTCTGAGGTGAGTCGCTCCCCGAAGACCCTAGCGATGGCCGTGAGTTTCTCGTCGTCCTACGATAGATCAGTACTGAAAGAGTTGAGATTCAGGAAGCGGGGTCACTTGCGTTTAGAATTGTCTCGAAGTCGCCCGCCTCCTTCAATGCCTTCTTCTCTGGACCAGTAGTGGGATCATGGAAGGTTTCGATTACAGACAGGATACTTTTAATCTCCTTGATATCGATCTTTATCTCGGTCGCGCTAACAGCTGTGTACCCCTGAAGGATTAAACTTATTGATTTCTGGATATCGTCGTTTTGCTTTACGATGTCTTTAAGCTTCTGCTCGAAGCTCATGGCCTTAATGAAGCGAGCTATGGTTACGTTGTCAGAAACTGAAACTTTGAAGTTGGAGTAACGCACCAAAGCGCGGAGCCTGGACATACACTCTGATTGGTGCCTCAGAACCTGAACATGTACGAATGGTGTTTAACTTACTGAGCCAGCGTCCCTAGTAAAGAAAGGTTGTCAGCAGAGATCGAGAATCAGTGCAGAGCAAAACATCACAAAATTCCTCCATGGTCTCTTTGAATCGGTCGAAGAATCCATCGATCTCATCTCCAGAGCTACTTTCTAGGTCAGTTCTCTTCAAATAACGGACTAGGGATAATGTAGAAGCCTGGCCAAGACATCAGCGTGCAACAGAACAAAACTCAAGGCGTACTCACGAATCCATGATAAACGACAACAAACTCGATGCTGTTCTTTTTGCGTGTCACTTCGTATTCCAACAGTTTCTGGATAGCCATTGTTAGTTGAAGATTTGCTGGGGCATGCGGCACAGCTCACAGCGAAAGTATCAACAGCGGCCTGGATCATAGAATCAGTGAGTAGGCAGGAATTATGCCGGACCAAACATACTTTGGCGAAGTCGTTGACACTGGCGATGACGCTTGCCCACTTTACGAGTTCCTGCAGGTGCTCCAGAATCGTGTCTCTTCTTCGACTCGTAGTACCTTTTGCGGAGTTGTCTAATACGAGGGTCAGAATAACTTGAATGCGAAACGTTTAAGCCGAGTATGATGGACCGACGCGATGCAGCTTCCTCTTTCACAAGCTTCCCGACTTTCTCCAGAACATCTTCTATCGCTCCTGAAAAAGTATGTAAGAAGATAGCACGCATAAGACTAGGAGGGGCTGAACTCAGTGGATCAGTTTCTGTGGCCATGATCACTTGGTCTCCTTTGTGACCTACCATGACAGTATTTGTAGATCTCCACGCGCTTATTGAACCTTCGAAATGTCAGTTGACGAGCGAGCCGCCCTGGGCATATTATGCCAAAACAATGGCGTGTTTCATCTGTTAATTTCTGGCGTGATGGTAACAAAGAAACCTTAGTACACGAAATCTTACATTCCAGGAGTTACGCGCCCAAATTTTCGTCCACCTTTGAGCCTTGTGATAACATATCCGGAGCCAAAGAGCAGCTTTGAATAGAATAGAAACACTGACGGAGAGGTACACCCGACGTGAGAGACAAGCTGAGTGCTATATCGAGACATCAGATGCAAACACCGGAGTAGAAGTTAGGATATGGTTATATTCCTTCATTCTCATCGATAAAAGGGCGCTTGGGATCCTCGTGTGCCCTAAATATCTCCTGCGCGCAACGCTTTAGTACTATCATCATGTTTGATGAGACAAACCTTGAATGAAATGATCGCGGAATCTCTCCTAAAGCCGCCTACGTTCCCTTTAGTTCTTTGGCGTCTGATGTCGGAATAAGTTTGACGAGCAATAGTACACACAATAAACGTGCGCAGCTGGTAGTAGTTGATTAGCTGCTCATGACTATGATTGCAAATTCGAAGCCACAAAACGGCGACAAAGGGTAACACGAGGCTATCTTCGTGAATGTTCCCTCGTATCAGGAACAAAGGTCGGCCCATCCCCCAAGGGTCCCCTGCGAATTGAATGTGACTATCGTGGACTTCAGCTTCTGAAAGTTTCGACGTACTGTGATGTTGCCACGGACCACCGCAGCCTTGGCGCTATGATGATGGTCAGAAGAAAGATAAGATTTATAAGATACGCTTTGCTGTCACGACCTTAGCATTTCCCACGAATTTTTCACGGCGTCTCCTTGCCCTCATCAAGCGAGCTTGCGACTGGCTCCTGGGCAGACTCTGCTCTCTCCAGCCTAGTTCTTTCATATAACTTCCACTGCTAGAGGCCATATTCGCGATTCTGGGCGAGTGCATTATGTTAATCCTCAAATTGGAATGATAATTGATTGCAATGACATTGTGTGAGTACATTCCCTCGTAAATCGTGCAACTTGACATCGAAGTTTTACGCCTTATGGAACACGGAAATAGGTCCTGGCCGGACTCCTACGAAAAAGCACAACTATCCCACCTTAGACCCCACTCCAGACAAATGCAGCCGAAGACAGTACTGAAATTGGAATGCGAGTAGAGACCCAGGGGCCAGACGAGATTGACGAATGGGATAGTAGTCATCAGAACTTGGATATGGATGCAGGTAAGTACCTTTCGCGAACTGTGTTCTCGATCTTTAGACTCACGCTTACTTTAGTCTTTTCCGTCGTATCGTAAGTTTGCTCGCGAAACCCCATAACACGTCGATGACTACCATGGTTTTTGCTTCAGCTTTGTAGCTCTTCGTATCGTTTCCCAGAAACCAGTTTGCGTTGGCGTTGGTTCCATTCGTGTTCATACTAGAATCATCCATTGGCATATTCTCCTATTCATAAAATGTAACCTAACCCCATCTACCGCCGGAACCATTCCTTCACGTTCTTGTCGCACTTCGCCTCCACATTCGAGGAACTGATAACAGACGCCATCCATTATTGCCTCCTTTCATCTAGTACCGAGAAGTACATAGCTGGACCGCCCACGAGAAGCCGATGTTCATTATTGTCCATTACCTTCATACTCTCGTGGATCGCCCGGGAGATGTCCGTCTGAGCTCATATGCCAAGAGGTGAAGGGTACGAGCCCTGAACTAGCTGTACTCGGCACCGTATATCAGGTTCGTGGAGCATATCAGTAATGTAATGATCTATCGTACCCTCACCACAAACCTAGCAGTCAGATTACCAACGTTTTAAGGTTTGGTTATAGCTTCATGGTGTGTCTGCACAGCATTTCGAACCTCTTCTCGTTATCTTACGTGCACTTCCAGTCACCCAGCTTCGCCTCGTGCATAAGACGACGTGTCAACAATTAGTACTAGCGCTCTTCCTTTCTCGCTCCATTATCGTCGGTGGTCTCGGATCTCTCGTAGCTGATGATGCATTTTGTTTTGCCCATAGTGCTCGTGAATGTATGATGTTTCATAGTTTGACTGATATCTTCTGTTGCTGACGTTACTAATACGGTATGCTGGGTAGATGGGCAGCGGCGTGTGTCCTGTCGGTGCAAACTCTATCAGACGATACCGTAATAGGCACACGCATGACAATGCATTGAATGCAATAGCAACACCCATATCTCATCGACAGCCTCCATCTCGATCATCCCTCGAAGGCGACCTCGACAATGGCCACGGTTTCGGACGCAAACACGTTCACTATGCACACTAGAGATATAAATCACATCGGACGGGATCAGCACACTCATCATCATATGCATAGACATACTCATCCAGAGCTCCCTTCTCATATAAGTACGTTTCAAAATGCTGAGCTCTTTACATGGACTCATCCTTCGAAATACGGTCACAGCCCTCAGTATCAACCCCTTGAATGCCTCTGGACTTCCGCGGCGTTCACCTTTCAACCTAGAATACCAAATTCCTCCAGTCCCTTGTCTTTGCAACCCCTCGCTTCCCAACAGTGTCCGTTACGCGACATTACTGTTCGAAGAGAAGAACGGCTATCCTCTTTGGTGTCCAGAGCCAAACGAAGATCCGAGCGTACCTAGAGAGCATTCAGAAACAGGGATTCAAATCGGTGACGTCGGGATCCTTCATCGCGACACGCCTTTCGACTTTCTGTTCAACATCGCTTGTGCGGCTGATCATCCTATCAACCAAGGGGGTGTTCCACCTGGCTTCACGCCACTGTCATTGAACAATCTCAGCAAGACATGGCATCCACATCACCGCGATTACGATAGTCATGTCACTGCCCCAAAACATACGTTAATGACGAGTCAGGTGCCCAAGGAGGAATTGGGATCAGGGTGCGTTTCATCGTCCTTCAAGAACTCGGCCTGGTGTTCACCTTATTCCAGGATCAATCGAATGTATACCTTCACCTCATCGCATCAACAAGGCGCCATCCTAATGCTACCCGAAGGTAGTTCACTGTCAAAATTAGAAAGTAAGGCTGAGTTTCGCAAGTATGCCGAGCAACACGCTCGCACGTGGATATCTTGGGCACAGGAACACAGAGGAAGAGAATATCCCTCAGATATAGATCCTTCTATTTACCTGGTAACAGGCTGGGAGAAGTCTACATCCTGGGGTACCGCGTCGTTCTTTAATCCAAGTGATTCTACGACTTCACTCCCGTTCAAAGTCGTCGAAGGTGCCAATGGCAGTCACGAAAAGTATTCCTGGGGGCACAGCAGTTATTGTGAAGCTCGCTGTCACCCGAACGCAAGGCATAGCGAGGATGGTGACCGGCGTCTTAATCAATGTGTTTTCCTCTTGGGTTTCAAGATAACCACTAAACGGAAAAACACACAGCTGAAGATACGGGACCTCGTGGACAACAAACTCGAGGCAGGCAAAGTCTTCGATGTTCCTGGAGGTCTGGCGAGTATTGGCTCGAGCTCTGTGGCAGCATCCCCTTCTCAAGGCTACAACATGAGCACCGGACATCTAGGAGGATATTCTCGAGCCAGTGGCATTCCTCATCCATCCGATATTCCGGTCGAGGATTGGCAGTTTCCTCTCACCATCGATGATACGTTGTCTCAACATGGACCACCGGTGAGATGTTATTTGATGCCTCAGACCTTTATATTGATATCCTGACATAACTCAAGTTCCATCTCTGCGACCTGATCAACCATTTCATGCTCGAAGTCGGAAGAGCCACTGGGACATCTGACGATTCGGTCGCCATCTCACACGATGACGAATGGATTGCATTAGTGGACGATGTGAGCTCTATTGCCTCTGGGGACTCAAAACCTCGATGCTCATGAAAACAGCTGCGCAGTACTAGTCCTGGACATCAGTCGTTCAAGCCATTTGAATTCTTCCTCGCGCTCGCTTATCGATACACAATAACGGTGAACAGCGGTTCGTGTCCATTTATTCTGTCAGACAAGTTGGCAACGGTAAACCTACTCATCCAGAGCACAAGTCGATTCGAAATATACAGATGAGAACCACAGGTGTATGGCAGGCGCCGGAAAATTCTGAGTGGCAAATCGCGCTTTCGGGGGACAACCAAACACTCCCTGAAGTTCGTGTGCAAGAAGTAAGCGACCGAGACCCTTCACGGATCGGTGAGTGGCCTAAGTTCTGTGGACCGAATGCAGCTTAGTACTGAATTTTCAGGCCCTTCGTCAACGGTGACTGTTCAAACTCTATATTTCCACTGTCACTGAGGTAAACTGAATTTGATTTTAAACCAATAGAGTCAAGGGTGGTATACCGCGAGCCAAAAGGAGCAGCATAGACCGACGAGTACGTCTGCAAATCTTCAAGTCGCATCATATGGCAGGCTCTGACTTGAACCATTCTTCAGAATTTATCACTCTTCTCAACAATTGTGCGCCTCGTATACCGTCGTATCTTGTCCACAACTAACGAGAAATTGGTAGACTTCCAGGGCATTGGACAAGATCCGACTGCCTTGAGCTACGATGAGTCTTGTGCAGGACCATCCAACAAGGCAATATGGTCAATTCATTGCAAAGGTAAGTGAATATTTCAGGTTGTAATTTCAGCTCTAGAATCGAATGCTGAAGTTTTGCTCTCAAGTTAATGGTGTGATAAAGGGAACAGGTAGGGCGAGTACCAAGGCAGGTGCAAAGGAAGCTGCGGCCAAAGAGGCCTACGAGGTATGTCACCTGCCATATCGCCGAACAGAACGCTGAAATGACACCTTTTAGTCTCTCCTACAACTTAAGACGGATGACATTGAAATGTTCAGCTGAGATAACATTTCTATTCGAAAGATGCCTGTTTGTACCTCCCTTGAACGTTTAAGTTTCGTATTCATATATACTGTGTGCAGCCCGGAAGGAAACTGTAGCTAAAGAAGCCTATGAGGTATGCAATTCTACTTTGATTGTAGCTGACGCTGGAACAAGTCAAACCAAGATTCTTCTAATGTGATACGTTTGTCCATATGTTCAGTTTTTCTTTGTATTTCTGTATCGCGCCTATTTCCTTCATCTTTTTGAGTATGATGGCTTAAATAGCGCACCAATCTCATTCGAGTCTATCGCATCACTGCAATTGGAGCCCATATAGACCTCGGAATACACGATAGAATGTGCAAAGTATTCACCACTATCACGACAACATACATATTCGACTGTGTACATCACGGACGTCTGATGTGGAACCTGTCCTCTATGGTATTGGTCTCCCGAGTCCGAAATCGTACAATTCACCCGAGATGGATATGTGTAGTGACACGAGACCTTATGTTACCCCGTATAAGCAGCAACACATTCCCTAGATTCCTCCACAATGACCACCACCACCACCACACTCCCGAATTTGCACCCCATCACCATCCCAGGCCAACGTGTCCTTCCCTCCGGAGCCATATTCCCCTACGTTGCCTGCCCTTCACCCAACAATATCAAGACTCTCGACGAATGGGTCAACGCAGCATCAAACTGGCCAGTGACACTCGAAAAGCTCCTCGATGAGCACGGTGCGATCATCCTTCGAGGTCTACCGGTCACGTCGGCAGATGATTTCTCGAGGTTGTTACATTCATTTGGGGTACGTTCGTGGAGTGATTGCTTGCCGAAGTCTGATATTGATGTCGAGGAATAGTGGTCACCCCACGTCGACGTGGGTAACATGGCTAAACGAAAACTCTTGGCTCCGAATGTCGCTCGAGCGAATGAGTGAGTCGCTTATCGCTGCTTCTCCCGCGAGAGGATCGCTGACAGAGATGTCCTGGAACGTGCTTGAAGGGGTCCACCGGATTTATACATCGGATCGCATAACGAGTTCGGGCTATCCAATATCTTCCCTTCACATATATGTTTCTGGGCGAATGTTGTTCCGAAGGAAGGTGAGCCTACGCTGCAGTTTCGTAGTAGCATGAAGCTGATAACGAAGGGTTCAAGGCGGAGAAACAGCACTAGCCTCCGGGCATGTACTGTACGAACAGCTAAAAACGCTCGCGCCCGAGTTCGTTGACACGTTGGCTGAGAAGGTACGATAACCTTCCTCTCCTTCTCTTTCTTCGGCTCTGCTAACACCAAACCGCTCCCCAGGGAGTAACATACACCATCTACCACCCGTCGACCAACATCCCAAACACAGCATGGGGCAACGGCGTCCTCAACGCCTGGGGATCCCAAGTCACCCCAGAAGACGATGCCGAAACCATCAAACGGAAGGTAGAAGCTGAAATAAAGCGAATTTCCCCTGAGAGCACGTGTGAATGGATAGAGGAAGGGGAGTTGAAAGGCGGGTTGTATTCGAAGCAAAGAGTGCCGGCTATACGAAAACAGCCAAACACGAATCTGCCGGTACTGTTTTGTAATCTGATTTCAGTGTATTTGGGGGCGGTGAAGCTGGGAACAGTAGATCCACCGCATTATACGGAAAGTGGGTTTTATAAGCCTCCGCCTCAGGTGAGGTTCCTTGTGATGTCCTCATCGTTTATGGAGGCTGATTCTCGGGTAGTACGGTGATGATACGCCTATACCGACAGAGTACATCGAGCTGTTGCTTGCGATTGTTGAACAGACGAGGACGACGACGAAGTGGGAGAGTAATGATGTGATGATCATCAATGTGAGTGTGGGCTCTGCTTTTGGCTGAGTGGATGCGGTTGAGACTAAGGCCAACGAACAGAACATTTCGACGCAACACTCTCGGCTGCCGTGGACGAAGGGTGATAGACACGTTTTGGCTTCGCTGTGGGATAGTGGGCTGGAGAGAAAGGTTGAGACGTGGTAGAAGGATCGTTGAAGGTATTCTTTCCAGAATGCTTTAGAATAACATCTGTTGAAAATCGTCAGCAAAAGAGATTACATGACAAGGGATTGTCCTTACCGGCGTAGCTTATCCAAGAAACCTGTATATCATTTCTAGCTCGAACTCGAGCTCATGTAGCCTACAAGTTTGTGCCTCAGGCCTTTGGGCCAGAAATAGGGAGTGTCGTGACATACCGCATAGCAATCCCTAGCGTACTCGCTCGGATTCCTCGGTTCATACCGTCGATGTTGCATTTGGTCAATTGCGTGACAGGAAGCTTTGGAGAAGTCTCGGAGAACCACTGCGGTATCCTCGACGCCCGCCTAAATAGCTTGCGGAAAAAGAGAGGGATTTGGGGAGTTCTTGTCGGCGAACACCGCTATGAGAATGAAAGGTCTGGGCTTCGTTCAAGCACGAGTGACTTTGAGAAAAGACTGTTCAAGATGGCCTTCTGCCTTTAGTCTAATGGGCCGCTGTAAATCGACGATGAACGGAGCTAGCTGAATGTTCCCTCACCGGCGTTCCATTATCTAGCAAAAATAAGCCCATTCCACAGCTAAGGGTTTTGTGACCTGATAGACCTGATTCCTTTCATATCCATTAGGAACTCTTGATCCGTGTAGAACATGTGTAGCCGACAAGATCTGAATTTCAACCGGATTAGCGACCATGTAACAGTGCTGACTTTGGAGAACTCTTACCACTCCTGGGCTGGTGTCTGTTCTTGACGCGTTGGTTGTTGACCATGGATATGGAACGTAACCGCCGGCATCGTTGTCGGCAACGAGCTTGGTCAGCGCTCGTGACCATCGTCCGATCAAAAGCGGATCTTGAATTCAGAATCTGGACGATAATTGTAACCAGATAAGACTAATCTTATCTCATGACACTGTTGCTTCCGCATCTTTGCACGGCTCCAGCAGCCTTGCTGAAACCCAAAAAAACAGTATTTCATCCTTCTTTTCTGCGTTTTAAACGGATGCTTCACCACGGTAGAAATTTGAAGCTATGAGAGAGCCTGAACGACATTTTCAGCAGTGAAAATGAGTAGCAAAGCAGTAAAAGATTCAGCGGTCTGGGCAGATTACGGAGAATCATTTATCTAATCTGATAAGCGACGTAAAGAATTGATTATTTTTCAACCGGACGCCTTTCATGATCAGGCTTCTCGAGTATATATGGCCTGACTCAGAGGGTTCTTCCTCTGGTCCCATATCCACCAAAACACCGCTGTTCTTTTCCGGCGAACGATATTTTCCTCTCTTTACGACTTTCGGTAACGACTGAACGTTCTTAATGGCGGCAACTCGAACTGCAGAATCAGTAACAACCGAAGTAGATTTAGAGGAGAGGGCATCCAAGGATAGGGAAGAGGTCAAGACAGAAGTTGCGGCGGATTTCGATTACCCAGATGGAGGACTACGGGCATGGCTAGTTGTGTTTGGGGTACGCAGACTTTTCTACGCGTTGAAATGTTTTTGACACTCGTTTCAGACAGCGTGTACAACGTTTGCATCGTTAGTGGCTATACTACTTGCCTATGGTTCACCGAAGCTCATGGTACCTTTTTCAGCTTTGGCTATGTCAATTCATGGGGTGTAAGCTGTCTTTCTCGGGCCCTGAAGCACATGGGTTGATGAAGTGAACAGGTCTTTCAATCGTATTATGAAGAAACACTGCTCCAAAACTACTCTCCATCGTCTATGTGAGTTTTCTATGCGCAGCTCGCGTTTTTTGCTGCCTAATCGAGTATTCTAGTGCTTGGATCGGCTCTATCCAATACGCCCTCGTTTTCTTCCCCGCACTTCCCATAGGTCGTCTGTTCGACCTCGGATACTTCAAAATCCCCTTCCTCATTTCTAGTGCCTGCATCGTCCTGTCAGCCTTCCTCACTGCCCAATGCACCCAGTATTGGCATTTCATCTTGTGTCAGGGTCTTCTCACTGGCGTATGTCCTTTTCGTTGCACCACTCTCTTCCGTGCTAATGAGCTTACCTTGATAGATTGCAAGTGGCTGCCTTTTTGGTCCTACAGTAGGCATCATTGGCCACTGGTTCAGACGAAGACGAGGTCTAGCTATGGGATTAATGGCTGTTGGCTCTTCCGCTGGAGGTACCGTGTTTCCTATTGCCACGAGGCAGCTCATAGCTAAAGTTGGGTACGTTCACACCATCTCATTCCCAGCTGTCACATTCTAATTCTGTGTCACCTCTAACAGGTTCCCATGGACAATGCGTATCCTCGGCTTCATCCTACTCTTTGCTCTGTCCATCCCCAACCTCACCTTGGCGAGGCGACTACCGCCAAAGAATGTGAAAGGCGGACTGTTTAACTGGGCATTGTTCAAGTCGGCTCCATTTACGATTTACACGCTGGGAGCGTTGTTCACCTATTTGGGGTTGTACACGGGTACGTACCGGTTCCATGTCTGTGGTAAAAGGCTGACGATGATATCAGTTCTGACCTACATCGACGTTGCGGCTCTAAGCATCGGTGTATCCCCGGACCTGTCTTTCTACCTCTTGTCAATCGCGAATGCTAGTTCGGGACTTGGACGGCTTACAGCTGCTTTGGTCACCGACAAAGTTGGTACGTATCTCTTGATGTCATTTCTTCCTTGTGTCCCTTTGCTGAAGGAGTATGTTTTTCAGGCCCACTCAATTTCATCGCCCCAACAACCTTCCTCGCCGGTATTCTCACCTATGCATGGCCTTTCGCACACGACCTAGGCTCGCTTATCGCTGTTGCTGTTGTATATGGCTTCATGTGCGGAACCTACGTCTCCTCATCGTCTCTCCCCCTCTTCGAGATGGGCGAAATCCAAGACATTGGTCGACGCGCAGGCATGTTCCTAAGCGTAGGCGCCATAGGCGCGCTCGTCGGCCCGCCGATATCGGGAGCAATAAATAAGGCTACCGGAGGATATGAGAAGGTGGCGTATTATGCTGGGTCAATGGTAGTGATCAGCGTGGTGTTAATGTTGATTACGAGGCATTTGATTTTGAGGAGACTGTGGGGAAGATTTTGAACGCTCTTGATCACGGAAGCGTTGACAAACATCGCTCTCCTCAGTCGGTTTGACTGGGAATGGATATGGATTCTGGATTTACCAAGGATGGTAAGGTTTGGTGTGTATGTAACTTAATTGATAGATCATAGAACACGGAGCTTAATGTTTTGGAAAGCTGCATAAAACCTTTGCGTGGCGTTGAGGCTGGACCTCTGCCACGGTTTGCCACGGATGCTTGGCTTCCGACATCGGGAAACGGAGCAGCTAGTGCCAGCGGCTGTTTGCGGCGACGGCGAGAAATTGGGCATGTCATCGTACGAACGTCTTTTGGGAATATGTAGGAACCAGGGCGTTGATATTATAGTGATCTAACTTATGGAACGCTGAAACCCATCTACGTTCATACTGATCATCATAGTCTGGTCTATTCTAGTTCTATAGAGGATTCCGACGTCCAGAGTCTTGTGTTTCGGGTCCATATGGTACGTAGTATGTAAGTGTTGACTGAGTTTCTCCGTATGACGAGCAGCAATACAACGCGTTCAACCACGAAATGCCGTTAGCTCAAAACTTGAAATGCAGAGAAATCGACTATGAATTGGGCAATGTCGTCATGCCAGCCTCAGCGCTAGGAACGTTTGACAAAGATCATCATCGCAAAGGCGGCCATAGTGTTGAAACTGATTGATTTCTGAAGCTGGGGTCAAGAGGTTGGTCTCATCTAAGCAGCCTCTGGGCTATATAAACGCCATTAGGCTTACGACCAACCCCAGCAAATTGATCATGCTCTCCTGTATTGCACCTCTCCTCGTAGCTCTCGTCTCTTTTTCGAATGCTGCGCTCGTCAAGAGAGCAGTCACGCCTCCTCCAGCCAACGGCAAATTCGACTACCAAATTGGTGGTGCTTACACCCCCGCTTCCAATGTCGCAGTCGTCAGTCGGGATCGTACAGACTCTCCCGCCACTGGGAAATACAACATCTGCTACGTGAACGCTTTTCAGACTCAACCTGGCGAACAGTCGTTTTGGCAATGTAAGCCTTCAGCTTTGCATCGCTACCCGCCATAGAAACTGACTAGGTTTTATGTAGCCTCCGCAAACGACCACCTCCTTCTACGCAACCGCAACGGCGGGTACTTTAGCGACCCAGATTGGCCAGATGAATTCCTGCTCGACACGTCCACTGATGCCAAGCGGCAGGCAATTGCAACCATCGTTAACGGTTGGATCACAGAGTGTCAATCAAAGGGTTTCAACGCTATTGAACCTGACAATCTCGACACGTTCACCCGTTCCAATGGTTTACTCACTAAAACCAACAACCTCGCTTACGCGAAATTGCTCGCAGACCATGCGCATTCCATCGGTTTGGCCTTTGGTCAAAAGAACACCGGAGGGGAATTGGGTAGTCAAGGAAAGACACAGGTCGGGTTTGACTTTGCTTTGGCGGAGGAATGCCAGGTTTGGGATGAGTGTGATTCCTATACGGATGTGTACGGGGGAAATGTGATCGAGATTGAGTATTATAATGAGGATTTGGAGCAGAATGGGTTGGTAAATTTCAATGATGCGTGTGCGGCGAGGGGAAGTCAAATTTCTATTATTTATCGGGATGTGGAAGTTGTTCCCAGTGGAAGTAGCGGGTATATCTATCAGGAATGTTGATTTTAGTGTGATATCATCCTATGTGGTACCCAGGAATGAATATAGGACCAATGAGAAGCAGAACAAAGAAAGCCCATAGCAATTGAGTAAGGTGTGAGCGGACACGTCTAGAAAAAGAGACCGCTTCGGAAAATATCCAGCCTACAAATGACTAAGAAAGATTAGCACAAAGCCAATCTAAGAAATCCGATCTCTACTCACAAGCTTAGAGAAATTGACTCCTTGGATCTGCACATACACCATGTCACGAATTACTAATCGTCGTAATCTATCGACGACTTGTGGAACTGTGAACCAGTGCAAGTACGGAGAGTCGGCAAAGTCAAGGTAAACGTTCTGGAGCTCGGGGAGTCTCGACCGACTCTCTAACATATCCAAGAGAGCGCCACCGTTACGCCTGTATTCTTCCAGCACCCTCAAATCCATGTCAGAGTCCCTGAAATACTCCTTGGTATCCTCGTCCAATGTCCTGTTTATCTCCGGGACAAGCATTCCAGACTCCTCGAAAAATGCCCTATGTCTAGCAACACGGAAAGACAGGGTTTGAAGTCGTTCAAAGGTAAACGAAGTCCCGAGATGGCCCCAGTCAATATTCGAGATACTGCTTATGTGGGCAACGACAAAGCGGACCTCCTGTACGGACCGGGACTGTTGCAGAATGCGCTCCACACCCCGTGAAGACAGCTTTGTGCCATGCGTAGGTACCCGAAACTCGACTGTTTGGATAGCACAGCGTGATCGCTGGAGTAGCCGGAAAGTATGATAATAAATTCTTTGATTTCCTGAAGCACCGTCGCCAAAAGGGTCCTGACCATGAGATAGGATAATATGCTGAAGGTTGGGGACGAGGAGCCCCTCCAGAGCTGGAGGCTCATCGATGGAATGGATGACACGTAGTGATGGTAATTCCAAATGTTCCGACCCTAAATCGCCTTCTGGAATCGATGGTAAAAGCGAAAGGCTTCCGCGACTTTCGTCCAACTCCAGCAAGGTAAGTTGCGACCATGGCAAGGCCAGTCGAATACCTGTGATACAGATGTCTCCCGCAAACTCGATTAAGCAGGGTGCGTCACTGATTGCAACAGGGGCAGCCGGGATTTCCTCGTGGCTTCTACAGACTACCAGAGTCATTCTTCGGAGGACCGGAAACTGTCGGACGCGATTCAGCGATGTAAGCTGCTGCGAGGACAGCAGTAAATGTGCCTCTCGCCACCTGTGTGACTGGAGCATTACTTTGTCCAGGAGAGACGAGGGTATATTCTTGTGAAACATGACCATGAGTGGACGATTGGCCGAACGCTCGAGGAATGTTTCTAGATGTAGAGAGCTGTCTCGACGAACCGCTATATAGCTCCATAAGATCGAAGAAGACCGCACAAGTTTTCTCCAGGAGCTACACACTTCCATCAGTGTCCATATACCCGAGTGTACATCCGAGGACCTGTATGTGCTCGCTACCACTTGCTCAAAGACCTCTAAGAGAAGTTCGGGCGGCAGGGTAGATATTCTCGAGACACGTCCTAGCATTTTCCTAGCGGCGTCGAAAGGCCGCTCTTAGAGGCCTTCGTAAGTTCAGAAGCGGTCACTATCACGGACTGCTATTACCACTGAAATAATAACTTACTATAGTTTTCACGAGCTCTGGCTCTCGACTTGAATTGCAGTTTTATTCAGTTGGGTCACTGTGGGAGCCTTTAGGATATTCTCCACGATGCGTCTGTGATGGTGGTGGTTAAGTATTACCCAGAAACGTGGCACCGAGAATTGACTAATACTCAGTGAAAGTTTCGCATCACGTGGGTGATAGTAGGAGCACGCGTCAACCCACTACCGTTAACTCACACGTCAACTTATACTCTTTAATCTTTAATACGGTAGGTCCAGCTACTTTATGGCCATATTGTTACCATCAAATGTCCGTGTATCCCAAGCAGTATTTATCGTGGAAAACACTATATCTTCCGATCCCAGTGCATCCAGATCGAGGTTTTGAAGGTTCAATATAATGCGACAAACCTTTCTGATGTTATTTGGGAACTCAACGATTGTAAAAGATAACACAACTTACGATGCAAGAAATCAAAAAGATGAAGACACTAGACGCGCTCGGTCATCTCGAGGTCACGGTTGCGGGCTATATGATCGCCAACTTACGGGAATATCATAAGGGCGCCCGTCCCCCTTTCATACGAACCAACTACAACAGCAATTAGAGCACCTTTCATATGTTATTGTTGCTGGCTCGAGATTTTATCAATTGAGACTCACCGAAAACCGTGATGAATACATAAAAGCCGTCCCTATTTACCACAGAGGCCAGCGCTGGGGCTATTGACCATGCCCTTCTCAATGCAAAGGTCTTCTTGTACGTGAGAGTGTGAATTACAATCTGCGTCAGAGTTTCGCCGCCTCTGCCCATGTATCCAGTCAGTGCACCGGGCCACACATAGTCATTGCAGGAAACCTACACAAAAACTGCAATTGCAGGTTCTGCATCAAGTGCCTTGAGAGTACGACAAACAGGGTCGAACGTGAGAGAATACACATTCGAAGATGTCGTTGCTGTCCAAACAGCCACGGACAACCGCAAGGTGTATAGGAGCGACAGGGATAGTGCGACCTTTAGGCTTCTGTCGTAAAGCGCATATACTGGAAGGGATACAATTAGTCGGGGAATATGAAAAGAGGAGGTGAATCCCACTTCGAAGCATCAATATCAAGTGCAGCATCCCAAGGACAGCATAGGTCACAGTAGCTTTGGCTATGAGATACCATACGCATTGGTGTGTTGGTATGACGGTATATCGACGTCGCCATACTACCGAAAGTGCAACATTGCTCCTGAGAAAAAGTACTCAATGAGCTTCATAATATGAGTTGTAACAATTCGGTTTACAGATGGAAGGCCAACGCGAAATATCTTGCTAGCAGATATAGAACCTTAACTGGTGTCAAGACAAAAGGGGATCTGGGATCAGGCTTGACTTTAGCCATACTACCGTTTCGACAGTGATATAGTCACCTCCAGATAAATGCCTTCTCTTTTTGATGTACAATATACATATCGTATAAAGACATGCCAAGCCCAAGGCCTGTGCTCCGCGTGATGTCAATTTCGAACAATTAAACGATAACGATGACCTACGAACATGATGCAGCAAGTTGGGTGTTCATGTTGAACGAGTAGTCAAGGGAAGGAAAGTGTAAGAGGTGGTTTCCCTTTATGTTATAGCCACCCGGGTCCCAAAGGCCCTGCCAATGGGATTATTATGCAAGTCTCTGAACATTCGAAAGTCCTGACTTTAAAAACCTAAAATTACACAATTTTGACAATGCCAGCATTCGTGGGTCACTCTTGCTTGGCGGGCGCTGATACATTCAGTAAACCGAGAACATCGATTGCAGGGCCAATGTATCGTGAGTAACTTGCTTTCAATCTTGACTATTGCAATTTATATATATATACCCTATAAATGAATAGACCAACAATTTATTCGGACAATCGCTAGGAAAAACGTACCTGAGATCTTACCATATTCTCACATCCATTCCGGCTGGCTATCGACTGTGTTCTCCGTTGGTTTCCCGAACCTCAGACATCGCACGACAAATCCGGGTGTATCGTTATACCAAATCGAAAGTAAATCGAGCACCTTCAATAGTATGTTGTGAGGCACAGCAGCTTTTAGCCGTAGGAATACCTACAGGAAAATAATTCAAATATAATAGACTCACCGAAAGCGTTAACAGTTGTCAGGGACAGAGGAGTCCAAGGATCTATGATTACTGTTCCCGAGACACCCCAACTCGGAAGCCGTCCCGACCGGTAATTGTCGCTGATAGCGAGTGATGATTCGATTCCGCCGTCTGGTAATTCGGGAGGATTGCCAGTCAATTGAAGACTCAATGACGACTATTCATGACCTACGGAGGACCATGGACGGAGGTGGGGCAGCGCAGGGCGCGACCAAAGGCTTTTAACACAATTAGTATGATACGAAAATGTTTTATGAATGCCGTAGAGGTGGTAGGGACGTACGGACAGAGAGGAAGGGGAAGGTGATAGGGCGTGTCAATCGATATACAGGTAACATACAGGTCTAGACGACGTTGTCAACGTCTTGACGAGAGCCCTAAATACCAGTCTGGTTGGGAACCGGACGCGCTGGCTTGCTGGTGGTCGTGCATCGGTATGGTCCTACCTCCGCAATGTCTTGACTGAAAAATGTTAGCTAAGAATTGGAAGAGGGTACAAGAAAAGTTGCAAGTCCTTCAAGTTGTAGCTCCACTCGTCTACCATCTTCAATGGTGTTAACTAAACTGGGTATATTGACACAGGGTGTATTTGCAATTGCATCTATTCATCGGGTTGGTCATACCCAGAGAACGGTAGACTAGAACCTGGAGGTACGTACTGAGTGAGAAATCATCTCCGTTTGTGAAGACGGACTCACATCCGAAAATGGCATAGACAGTGAACGCTAACGTGCTGACGCCCACATACGTAGCGAGTCGTGTTATGAAGCCCAAGGGAATAGTCAGCTATCATTAACGAATGACGCGGCCATATTGTAAGCGAAAACTTATAAGTTGTGATATCGGTCAGCCTTCTAAGGCCTTTTAGAAAAGCGTATGGGGACCGAGTACTGATGCCAACCGGCTCGCATGGTGCTATTAGTTGTGCAACTGTTAGTAGTTCGCTCAACTTGAAGGGTTCAGTAATACCATACCTGCTTGAGCACCAGTACTAGCGCTTTGGGCTATGCTGATATTATGCATTTTATGGATCACATGCGTGATGGAAATAGAGAGTCTATGCTCCTGAACTGTTCAACGGCACAATAACATCCTTGTAACGCCCATTGATAGAAGTTTCATCAGCACTTCTACGGGAATTTCTGTACGATACGGCTCACATGGACACATATCGTGTAATTTTGACCACGCTGTTTCCCTTAACTGGAGGCAGTCAGACCAGATTTAGCAGTCGTGCGCAGCTTTCGCTAGCGGAACATGCCTCCACCCTGCATTGTTGTTATATACGTTCGGTGACGACGTGCAGTAATTTCTCACCCAGACCTCCATGCATTCTCCCGAACAATCTAGTTCAGGTGCCTCTTTTAGCTCTGCAAAGCGAGTTCTCAAATGGACCAAGAACATCGTGCGTCAGCCGTTGTAAGGCTCACATTGGCTAGATTTGTGCAAACTTTACTATCCTTTGTTCGCCTGAGATTTCCCGATTCCCAGTTTACATGGTTCTAGACGGAGATCCTCGTTGCATACTTTTTTCCGGCCTAAAAAGTGAAACATTGAGACCGTTTGACTAAATAAATACCGAAAAGAACCTCAGATACCTCGTGAATGAATATGTTGCCGTGATGATAGTAGGTGGGAAAGAAGCGCGTGAGAGATCTCGATCAGCGCTCAGCTCAGCAGCGGTTTTCGCTTTCGAGCTCCACCACTTCAGAGCCGTCACGGAAGAGCTCTCAAACATCAGATACCTTATTTTCTGATCTCACACAAAAGACCGGCGAGAAAGGCAGTGGAGGATCTTTTTTTCTTGGTGCAGTAGTGAGTCCTCCGGTCATTTTTGTATGCCGTCGTGCTCAATTCTTATAGAACTGCGACTTTGGAACAATCTCAGCAAGCTAACAGAGAATCGTTATCTTCAACGCCTCTATTCTACGCCATCCGTGCTATCATTGCTCGGTACATAAGCTCAGAGCTGGGATTCCGAACCAACAAGCGGTACGAGGGTTAAAGAAGTGAAGATATGCGAAAATGAGAGCTTGTGTTAAAGGAGATGACTCTGAATGCCAGCGTCGTGCGTATGGTGATTCCTTGAATGGATCTGAACCTGCTAATCATATTTTAGGGACAGTTTGAGAGTTGCCGATATCTCCGCGACGTTAGTCTATCGAGTCATCCTTGCGGCATCGTTCTTCGTGCGCAATATTATTGCATGGACCAAACGGCTGAGCCCGACAAATCGAACCTAGTGGAATTCATTGAATGTCGTGAGTATATGCAATGCTACTTCAACAACCTCTTCATTCTGATCGTCCCCACTAGTTTACGCTGGAAGTAGGTTTTTGATTGATTTCCAGACTCGATCATCCTTTCCGATAGAACCTCACTTCACCGCCGCTCATGATCCTCGGAATACTTACCTAGCCTTCTTTTCATACCAGGGGCCAAAGTCATTTATCCTATAGGCGGCGATCTGCTATTCGTCAGAGCTTTTCAACCCGCAATGACTCGTACACATCATATCTATTCGTATTCACTCTTTTTTTGCTGCTCAGCAACCGGAACCCAGTGAAAATGCAGGTATGGGGGGCTCAAATCGGCTTCTCAACATCAATCACTGATCTCGCAAGAAGTACGTTTCCTCAAGCATATGGGTGCTACATGTAAGCTGACCGAACGTAAATCAACATCCGCAGATGCAACACGCTTCCTCAATTCAGTTAGCCAATGATGACATCAAATCTCGGGAGGCTCAACAAGGCCGTTATACGCAGGTAAATAGACTCGTTCTCTCTTTCTTTTCCAAACCTCAAGTGAAAAGTTTTCTAGCTACACCTCTGCGCTTCGGACTAGTCATCGACGTACGAGTCCGACGTGTATGGTGTTATGCTTCGTCTATAAATGGCGCACTACGTACAAACTGCTCCTAGCATTGCCATCACACTCCGACGGAAGAAGTTCAGGTGGGTCTTTTCTTTTCACACAGTATACCATTGCAATGTAAAACTCACGTTCTATAGAAGGACGTTTCAGAACAGAAGAATGCCAACATGCGTCTCTGTCATTCGGTGCTTGACGACAGGAAATGCAATCGAGTGATTGTGATCCTGTATGAGTCTGACTAGCTCGGGCTTTTAAAACCGGGATATGGTGTGCTTGCCTTGCCTCCCTTTCTGCCCTTTCCCGCCCAGGTGAGGTGTTCTATGTATCCTGTATATCTAATTGTTTGCTGATCGCTCCCAAATCAAGATGCCTTCGCTAGACTGCACCATGCAGAGAGAGGATTCCGTGGAGATAGGGAGCGTCTCGGGGAGAGAAGAGTCTATCAACACGAAAGAGATTAAAGAGTGGGCACAAGTTGACGCGTTAACACTAGAGGTTGAAGAAACTGCTCCTACCCCAGCTGCTGCTATCGACTTTCCAGACGGTGGATTAAGGGCGTGGCTAATCGTTGTTGGCGTGAGTTATAGTCAACGGTTTTCTTCGGTTCCCTGAACTGAGTTTAAACAGGCTTTTTTTACTGGGATAGCCACGTTCGTGATTTATGATCGGGGTTCATAGTGGATAGCTGACATACGCATTGCAGATTTGGATTTGTGAACGCATGGGGCGTAGGTGGATCATATTTCTGCCGCTTAACGATGTCTGATGGATTCCCGTTGCTCTGCGCAGGCGTTTCAATCATACTATGAGGAAGTGCTACTCAAGGATTACTCGCCATCAACCATGTAAGCCCATTCCCCAGCACCTTATCACAGCTAGTGACTCTTCCATCGTAGTGCTTGGATCGGCTCCGTTCAGGTAGGCTTTCCTTTGTGGCCCTCCGTGAGCATGCAGCTTATCATCGGTTTCTCAGTATTCCTTGGTCTTCTTCCCGGCTCTTCCGATTGGCCGACTGTTCGACCTTGGAACCTTTAGGTTCCCATTCTTCTGCTTTAGTGTCCTTGTGGTTGTAGCCTCATTCATCACAGCACAATGCACAACATACTGGCAACTCATACTCTGTCAAGGGGTTTTGCAGGGGGTACAGTACCACTCTTGTCCGCCTCGGCCCCCGACATGTTTCTCATTGCACGTTGTAGGCCGCTTGCGGATGTGCCTTTGCACCTATGCTGGCGCTAATTGGACAATGGTTTAGGAAGAGGAGAGGTCTTGCTATGGGGCTAGTCGCTACGGGGTCTTCCGTTGGAGGAACAGTGTTCCCGATAGCAACACGAAGGCTTATTGCCGAAGTTGGGTGAGTTGCTGGTCTACCTGGAGGTCCTAATACTTACTCGTCTCCCTAGCTTCCCTTGGGCGATGCGCATTCTCGGCTTTATTCTCCTCTTCTGCTTGGCCATCCCAAATCTGACGCTTGCAAGGCGTCTGCCACCCAAACACGCAAATGGTGGTATGCTCAACCTCGCTGCGTTCAAATTTCCGCCGTTCACCATATGGGCACTCGCTGCATTCGTGAACTTTCTGGGGTTGTATACCGGTATGTCTCTGTTCTTGGCCGCGCTTTCAAACTGGGTGATGAATATCGCGACAGCTTTAACCTACATCGATATCAGCGCTGTCAAGGCTGGAATATCTGAAGATTTTTCGTTCTACCTGGTAGCCATAGCGAATGCTTCATCGGGATTAGGGAGGATCACTGCAGGCTTCCTCGCGGATAGGATTGGTCCGATCAACTTCATGGCCCCGACAACACTCATAGCGGGTATACTCACCTTTGCGTGGCCCTTTGCACGTACTCAAGCCTCGTTTGTCGTCATTTCGGTTATCTATGGGTATGTTTTGGTTTTACATTGTATATTCCACAAGTTGACACGAAACGCAAGGTTCATGACTGGATCCTATGTCTCCTCGTTCATGATGCCTCTTTTTGCAATGGGAGAGATGCACGACATTGGGAGGCGGAGTGGCATGGTATTGAGCATAGGTGCCATCGGGGCCTTAGTGGGTCCACCTATTTCTGGAGCAATCAATCATGCTACAGGAGGGTTTGAAGCGGTCGGATATTATGCCGGTGAGTCCTGTTTTAGCTTCGCATGGACTGCGCATGAACGCTGAAATGTAACGACAGGTTCCATGGTCATTCTGGCTGTTATGCTGATGCTTATTACGAGACACTTGATGATTCACAAGTTGTGGGGGAAATTTTGACAGTCGTACATATCTGTAAACAGGTAAAATGTACCAGATTATGACATGACACCTTGTACATACAATACAGTTGTAGAACAGTGAACAACGATGCAATCCACCGTGGGAAGCTATGTTCCTCTGACATCGACCATCATCATCATCATCATTCTCGACTGAATGACCGCAGCTGCATGCATCCTCGCAATATCTATCTCCAACCGCCTGATTTCAGTCAACTAGCAGAGGCATACCCACAACTGCAGCAATAGTACGGGATCACTTCTGTACCAGCTCATGCGTCTGAACACAATACAAGTCTGAAAGCAGATTCAAAAACGATTAATTTCAAAGACGAGGAAGCCCAGAGGTAAGCCCACTTTGCGTGCACCTCCCTTCTCTCGCTGAAAAGCTACCTAGATGTGTCACCGAAGCCCTATTACACCGTGATTTTCACCTCAAGATACGGATACCTAAAGATCGACTCTGTCCTCCAGTTCGTCCCTGGTACTGCCCGACATAGCCCAATCCTTACAGCCCTGTAATCCAGGTCCCAAATAGGTGATAATAGACTGAGCGCTTGGTCGATTCAGTATCTGAAACAGGAATTATAGACTGAATTACCTGCTGTGGATTCAAGATATCGTACGGGCTTGTCCAGTCGTCGAGAGAAGCGTACAAGGAATCGTCGGTGTCGATATGTTCGTCTTCTCCCATCGTCATTGTTGAAATTATATCTCACGCGCTGGTTAGAGGTACAGGATCTTCTGCGATATACCCTCTTCTTGGATGCCGACTGGAGCCTTCATGGAAGTTCGTAGCGACAGGTGCGCTTTCCATTTACCGCTGTATCGTCTTTACATTCTCAAACTCTCATTTCAGAGGTTGATGAAACGTCTTTCCGGTCCGCAGAAGACAACATCAAGATCAACGCTCTCTGTGACAGAATACGCGTCGCTAAAGCCAGTCCGAACGGTCCTACCCTTTTACCCCTCATCTCAGAACCCTCTTCGTCAGTAGCCTACTTCCTCCTACGAGTCTTGCTGATGCAAGCCCAGAACCTTTACTTTCACCATGTGCAATCCACCGTTCTATGGCAGCGCTGAAGAAGTAGCCCAATCCGCTGAAGTCAAAGAGTTCGAACCAAATGCTGTTAGTCTTACTACCCCTGTTCTTATTCTTGGCGGTTCTGATACCGGATAGATCTGCACAGGCGCACCAGTCGAAATGATCACCGTTGGCGGAGAATCTGCTTTCGTTCGTAAAATGATTCACGAGAGCAAAGAAGCCAGCGCAAGATGCATGTGGTACACCTCCATGCTGGGAAAACTCTCTTCGGTAGGAGAGGTGGTAGAAGCATTGAAAGAATATACGGTTCGTTCCGCTCTAGTACTGATTACAGGGTCGCCCTAACATACTTCAAGATAGACAACTATGCCATAACTGAGTTCGTCCAGGGACAAACTCGTCGGTGGGCAATCGGATGGTCGTTTACCGAATACAGGCTTCCTGATGTAAGGTTTTCATGTCTATCATGCCCGATACCCGCTGAACAGCATATGTCCAACAGGCCATATCACGTCTATCCAGCCCTAATCCAACCATACAGCAATACATCCCGCCTCACAACACCATTCGACAGCCTATACCCGCATGCAGTAATGTGGACCTTGACGCTATCTCATCCCGAATGGCTCAAACAGGTGGCGTCACCACCACGAGAAAACCTAATTATCTTCTCGTTCAAGCGAATGGAGATGGGTGGTCTAGGGCTGCTAGGCGGCGGAAGCAGCCCCCAATAGCTAGTACTGCGGTTGCAATGGTCTGCACTATTGCAATTCTGGAAGGACATGCGGTGTTTCAATGGGTCAAAGGGCGGGATAGGTCGCTCTTTGAGAGTTTTTGTAGTCACGTCAGTCGGAAGTTACTCGTTTCGAATGCGAAGTAATTGCAACCCAGTCCGAGCAATACAGCAGATGGTGTAATGGAGATAGCATCTGTCTGGTAATTCCTTCCTTGCGTACCAGCAGGCCGGGAACCGATGCCTAGAAATCATAGTATATGTCAGGGATTAGGATACAGAAGACCTGAGGGGGTTCTCACCTTTCCGGGAGTGCTATCCCTTGCAAAAACCCAGTGACATCCAAGTAGTGTAAGCTCGTGTTCAGCGGCCAGTCTTGCGTGAGGTGCTCGTAGCACACATGCGTTGGTAAGAAATCCTGTTCCCTGAGTGCGGCAATACATAATGTACCATCCATTACTCATTCATCTAAGCGGGTTATGAGTAGCCTGAGTGGGCAGGCACAGGCCATTGGATCGGTGAGCCAACCTGTTGCCCGTACTGGGATGGCTCCAACACGCCTTGCTTAAATGGTATGTGGCGTTTCAGCAAAAGGGTTGAAAAAGGTGTTATGAATGGAATCAGTGCTGGCTTAGTATGAATCCAGATTCCGTTAACAGTGGAAAATATGATACACGTAGGTATCTGCCGACGGATGAGTCGCATTCTACGGTGCAAATCTAGCATACTCACTTGTACATTACCAGCCTCCAGCCCCGCCTCCACCTTGTGGGCTCCCAGGTGTAGGGCTTGGTATTGTCTGAGGCATAACCGTACTTCTTGGAGCACCGCCAACCGAGTCTGCCTCCTTCCGGTATTCCACCTTCTCTACCCGAACTTCGCCTTCTACGAGTTGGTAGACGTACGTCACTACCACAGGTCCTTGAATGTCCATTAATGCAAACGATGGTGTTGGGTCTCTGTTTGTAGTGGCGACGTCAACGATTCAGATTACGTTGGGAAGTGAAAGGAGATGGTACCCGTTGAAGAGCCCTGTCCAAGCACCAGTCGCTGAGCCAGGGTTTACGAAAAACTTGTTATCATACTCAATAGCTTGTACACTGGGTCAAAACAGTCTCGTGAGTCCAAATTGCGAGCTTTTAGACTCATGCCACGTACTTGTGCGTATGCCCGCTCACTAACACGTCCACGTCCATCTGTCTCGCTATCGCACTCAAGGCATCCAAATCGCCTATAGGTACACATTGGTGCCCATGTATAACTCCAATCTTAATCGGGTTGTGCACAACGTTCAATGATAATGGGAAATTCGAGCTCTGCAGTGGTAAGACTACCCATACATCAGCGCACATTCTCCTTCGAACAGACAAGAAAAAGAGATGGATCATAAGCACCTCGTCATAGTCCCCCTTTACAATATGCACGTCCGGTGATATCGTACGCAGATACTCGTATGTCTCCTTGTCGCAGACGTTTCCTGTGCAGAGGATTTGTTGAATCTTCCCGGGAACAAGGAGCTTCTTGAACTTGACTGGGAGATCGTGAACTCTGTGTGGTATGTGAAGATCGCCTATGAGGAGAACGAGGACCATCGCAACAGCTGCGGATAAAGGTGTCTTCGGCGTCTCGCACGTCGCTGGGCTCAGGGTTGTTGACCTGCACCGTGAGAAACAAACAAGGGAAATATTTTTGGACGCTGAGCGCTGAGCGCTGAACGATGTCTTTGATGTGTCTCAACGATTCAAAGTTGGCCAAAAGTCAAAGAAAGAAAGATCTAGATCGGCTAAATATGTTATATTGTACTTGGAGACAAGTTTGTCTAATCGATGTTTATGATGGGAAGAAAACTCCAGCGAATCGTGGATCATGAACAATCTTGATAGTCTCGTTCACAGTCGTCATATCTGAAGGTCGCATTAGACGCTTCAAAAAGCAAGTTATAATTGAGCGATCTACATACCCAGCTCATCACCAAGGTTGATTGTAGCTTCATGCTTGATGGTCGTTTCATCAACAACCGTGCCTACCACCTCGATGAAAGTATTTTTGATTTCAAGGTCCTAGCATGATTCATTTGAGTCCGAATCATTGAGTCCCAGATGAAAAAATACATACCCCATAGAATTGCACCACAACGTCACCGCCATCACTTGCCTGAACGGTTGCACGACTTGCTTGCTCGTTTACCTGCAGGTGGCAGTTTCAGAAAGGTTCTGGAGGGCAGACAAGATACAAACGTTAATGACTTTACATGTCAGTCTCACTTTTTTCCCGAGGAATTTTGGTAGCATCGAAGAATTGACTGGAGGTGATTTATCGTCCATGGTGGTCAGAGTAAAAGGAGGACACGGTTGTGGCGTGAGAGGTACGGCGTGATCGATATGTCACAACGCAAGAAACGCATTCCGAATTAGGCACAACTGACTTGAACCTGAACGTTGATGAACCTTCGGCTCTCGCCCGCTGCCTGGATATTGAACCGCTGAAGTTATTCATCGACATCGAACTTTTTAGTTTCATGCCCAATGTCATGTTTCAGAATTTGAAGCCTAGGATTCATAACCGTCCTCGCCGTTCGGAGGTGTGTTCCGAGTCCCTGATCTTCGAGGTATATACAACTTGAACTCACACCAACTGCCCCCAGGGGATCAAACTCTAGATGCTCGGCAACTTTGAAAACACCTTGGGCAGTGCCTGAAAGGTATCAGTATTCTTTACTGTCGTTCTATTTTCATCGAGCGCCGGTTCATCCTCATTTCCCTCGGAACAAGGAATACCCAACCACCTACAGGCCCCCAACTCAAGATCAATTACGCGTTCGTCGGATCCATCGGTCCTTGCACTTATAAGCAACCAATGGTACATTCCATCTAGCATTTGAGGCTATAATGATTCGGGTTTATGTCATGCATCGAGTCAACTACCTATAGACTCAAAGAGTTTGTCGGACCTGTGATCCTTGTAAGTGCATCTTGATTTGAACAGTTAATGTTTACCGAACAGGCCCATATTTATTGGTTTGCGTTGCGTCAGAGAAACAAGTATAGGCATGAACTTATGGTCTCAGTGTTCTGTACAGCCTATCTTACAAAAATGTCCTTTATGCGGCATAGGCGAATCCATATATAGAAGTCACTTAATCAAACAAACCCTAGGACTCGGAGATGCTCTGAAACGGAGATAAACATTATCAGCGCCGGTTCAAGGGTGTGGTCAATTTCTGGACTTCAATAAACAGCTAATTCTTTGGGATGTCTCCGTCTTCCCCGGCTCAACCTGTGAAGAGTCAAACCGAATCCGATAGACTACAGCCCTACTCGAAATCGTGAGGCCTTCCCGAGATGTTTGTACAGAACCTTCATCAAACAGAATGCACGAATCAGAAATGACCGAGCCTCGTTGAACGTTAGAGGCGCATTACGGAAACAGATCATGATGCATGATGTCTCCCTGAGAGCTGCTATTCTTTTTGACAGGATGGACAGAATTTCACAGTGATACATGTAATATATTCAGCCTCACGCCCAAGGTACCCACCACGGTGTTGTACACCCCCATAAACTGTTGTAGAGTGTCCAAGAATTTATTTCATTCATCGATCATCGACTTCTGATTGAACGAGGAAGCTCCAGCGCGGCCTCACCTTACATTGATCACAGATAAAATCACAATCACGGGAAACGGCCAGATCTCACGTACCTATTCACATACGACCTTTCCAATCACCTACCCCACAATCCGGCATTCGGAACCATCAGATACCGCCATTAGTTGATTATCAGTGTGGCGCACAGCACATAAAGAGAATAAGGGGTTGTTCTCCACGGTTCCTCCAATGCAGCCTGTGCCATAAGCGGATCTTCTGTTGTGGAGTACGGTGCGCAGGGCATTTGAACGCTGGCAGCGGGACAGCGATCACGCGGAAGGGATTGGTGAATGAAATGAGGCATCACAGTTCCGTGGACGTCGCTGATCAAAAGCCCCTGCTGGCACCTACCCTTTCCATCCCCATTACCCCTTGGTCGTGGCGAAGTGTTCTAGTATCAGCAAGCTCAGGTCTATCGTTGGCTTGGAATTGACTGGCAGAATGAACTGAAGGCAGAGCAAAAGGCAAGAATTATCTCACCTGCCAGTGTACGATGGCGCTGCATGTGGGAAAAGAAGTCCGTGTCAGTCAAAAGCTATGAATGGAATGACATAGAAAACAAATAGACGAATCAAGCTAACCATAGGCATAAACTGTGGCTTTTTCAAGCCCAGCAGAGTGGAGGCAACAGCGCGTATTCTAGGGGTTAGAGCTGTGAGTTTGAATACAACAGCCAACAAACGAACGAGCCATTTTCGCATAGAATCCCGGATTTCGAGTTCGGGTTAGGTGGCAAGGTGCCTCGAACCTCCTAGTCGACGGGCGCAGTGGTTCTAAACTGGAAGTGGAGTGATTTCTTTCAACGTCTGGAAAGCTGGATCAGATTCAGGACATGAAACATGCATTCCGAACGAATCCACAATCCAAGAACAAGGTCCTCAACTGCGCTGTCTATATTTCTATGTATCGTGAATCTGGCACTTTCTGGTCTCCAGAAGGTGAAGCCAACGGCTTAGTTTTCGAATAATCAAAGCAGTGTGGATGTCCATGTTTAGCGAACAAAGATCATAGAAGCTGCACGCCAAGGCTTGTGGTTCACCTCGTTTCGCAGTGTGAGTAGACCCGTTAGCAAACAAAAATAAATCGTTAACGATAATCAGCCCACTCAATCTCGCGTGTACCAATTCTACCTTCTCCCTTCCCACATGATAGATCCGTGATTTTTCAGTTGGCAGGACCCGCAGTCATATGTTTAAGGAAATGAGCGTGGTGTGGCTGAATGCTGCTGAACTGAGATCTCACCTCCCGAATCATATGAAAACTCTCGTTCCCTTGTCCAAAAATCAGCCGCTCTGTTTGATAGAAGAGTACAAATGCACCGAAGTAGCAAGAGGTGATCACAAGGCGAGGTACAGGTTGTCGACTTAGGGAACCCTTATTTTCATTACTATTATCCCATTTTTGAATGCATCTGAGACCGGGCGCTCATGGAAGAGCGATAGATTTTCCAGGTGTCGGATGAGCAGTCCCTAGCAGACCTTGCGGAGTCCTGGGGCCATCCCCGACGATTACGGCCTGCAGCGCCCGTCTGAGAGCCACAGGTTTGTCGCCGGAATCGACAGTAAATCCAACAGAACGTTCACATACAGAAGTATACGAAGCGTTTCAGCATAGGGTCTACAACAGAGATAATCAGAACTTAGCTACTTACAAGGTAGAGTTACCAATGCTTCAATCGTGCAATCGGAGGTATGAATCTAGGTCATTGTCCCTGCCTTGATACGCCATCTCCAAGGTTCGAAATAATGCCTATGAGATGACCCGAAGCACCCAATTGAAGCCACGGATGCAGTGGGCATGGGTCACCGTTCCGCATTAACAGCGGGATTAAAGGTCCTTGTTTCCCTGAACGTACAAGTGAGATGTTTTTGATTATTAAAGGCAACTCCGACAAGTTTAGAAACGTGCTTCTGACCTGTCCATGTAACCAATCCGATCCGAACGACAGGTTAAAGATTTTTGGGCAACACCGCTAAGAGCGTCAGCGTCTTTTCTGGAACAGTGCAATCATAAACAATAGACATATCAACTAGCATCTCTAGTCGACGAAACGACCGAGACAATCTGCCTGAAGCGTATCAGCATAGTGATGGTGTCGCGAGAGAGACGCTCACCGAGGACCGAGGCGCATCAGTAACACAGCCAGACGAGGAAACATGGGACCCCATGTTGCGATGCGTATCATAGCGAATTGATGGTATGCTCCTCTCTATTGCATAATGCCGTATCTACCCACTCTATAGCCCGTTGTCTCCTATACACAAAATCATGAACATTGTCGAGAGACGAGTCGATCCCGTGCTGACTCGTTACTCGCAACCCGTGCTCGGCCAGTACGGGATGACAACCAGACTGCTCCTCAGCACAGTTTGACGAACGGCGCGAAGGTGAAACTTGCTGTTGATTGTTGGTATATTGTGCTCAAGCGGTGTCGAGTCGATACAATCTGTAGACGATGTAAGTGATATGCGGGCCTCGAGTCAAAGTTGCGGTTACGGCTATCCAAGGGCGAGGATACAACGAGGACGGTGACTTCGGTGATAAGTGTCATTCATTGCGCTAGGGGTATGACGGTAATGGAATGGTATAACTGTCTGCATGTAGGGAGCACCAGTAATCCAAAGGAGAAACAGAGGGGTTGACTGGGTTTCTGCATCTCCTTCATGCTCGGAAGAATGTCCTGTCTTGAGCAATTTCGACGCAATTTCAAAACAGCAGCGAAGCGACTCGGATACGGCCCTTGGAGAGCTTAGACCTTTGGAATTATGACTGACGTACTTCCATTCCGCATTGAACGAGTTTGCTCGCATGGTGTCGAAGAATGCCGTTTGACCTCGGTAGTACTAGCCTCGAAGACAAGAAATGAATCAGCTGTATGCCATGATGTGAGCAATACCCGTTTGCACACTAGTTGTGCCGACTACAGCAGTTGGTCAATGCCCAATTCCGACCAATGTCGGTGCATTTTTCATGTCTTTCCCGCAGCCGCCACCGGCTTGAAGCATGGCATCGGCAGGTATCGCCGGAGATTCTTTCGTTGGTCGTACGATTTTCCGACTCGTCGTAGCTGTGCCTTCCCGGAGAAACTCAGTAAGTCATGTCGGGGCTCAGGAGACGGTGAGTCACGACAAGAAACTAAGGAAAAAGATCGTGATTGAGAGGTTGTGCGAGTCAATGAGCAGGTAGAAAGATAGGGCCTAGGTCCCCAGGAGAATCAACTAGAGCGGCACTTCGCAAGGGCAAAAAACACAGGAGATTGTTGGCCGAGTAGATCCGAAGTACGTGCCTTGGAAGCAAGAAGGTATTCGGGTAAATTAGAATACGCCGTAGAGTTCGGCTCTAACGGAAACAGCAAAAGTGCTTGGTTCCCCAGAGCAGCAAGGCGCGTCAATACTACCTGTCAGTGCTTGTCGGTGACTATTTTTGACGAGTTGAACCAACTAACCGAGAAACTTGAGCTCTAGACCTTCCGGCGCTGCGACAGAGGCACAGGTTATGGCCAATTCTTGAGCATTAGCAAACTACCGTGCAGTGCTAGTATTGAGTTACAAGGCTGTGTTCGTGTCAACCAAGTTTGTAGAAGCGAAGAAAGGTCGGGAGCCGGAAGCAAGGTACATTGAGAGTTTTAGAGTTGTGTAAGCCAAAGGATTCACGAGTTAGCAGGACTAAGTGATGCACATCTGCTGTTTTGAGACAAGGTGATGGGAGTAGTGATTGTGGCAAGTGTGGGAACGGACTACCAGAATTGTAATTATCTGATGCTGAGTTTGAATTCTGGTCGCCGGTTCCGACGCCCGAATCATCGGCCAGCACGTCGAGCGCTTTTGCTTTTTTGCTCTCTCCATCGACGACCTCCAAGCGTTAGATCGCTTCGCAGCTCTTTTTTATCGAAAAATTCACCCTTTTTCCGAGTTCATTGTCGACGCATAGTAGTCGACAACTTGGAAAGAAAAACTAGACACAAATTATGGCGTAAGTTACTCTTTGAAAATTTTTTTTCTTGGAACATTTTGGGCCAGGTAACTGACGATCTTGTTCTATGTCGCTCTTCATGACCCCCTTACTCTTCGATCGCTTGGATCTTCTGGTCCTTTCATCTTGGAAACGCCGATTTGGAATCTGGATACGTCGCGGTTGTTGCACTTGCTGGATTGCATGGGATGAACGATGTTTGATGGGTTTGGTGGTTGGCTGCAAACAGAGAAGAACACCTTCAAGATGTTGCGGAGAACGAGATCGAGTCCAATTGGGACCAGGTCGTAGACAAGTGAGTATCGAGAAATTGACCATGACCTCTTTACCGATATCCCTATCAACAGCTTCGACAACATGGATCTAAAGCCCGAGCTTCTTCGTGGTATCTACGCATACGGGTGCGTCTTACTTTCGCATGAACCATATATCATTTGCTGATGACTGACATTCTAAAATTTTCTCTGGACATCTTTATGATATCATCCAATACCTCTGGCCTCGAACGTCGGCCCATGAAAACGTACCTGGTCTCCAATCATTAGTTTTGAGCGGCCCTCCGCCATTCAACAGCGTGCCATTGTACCCGTTGTCAAAGGTCATGATGTTATCGCACAAGCTCAGTCCGGAACTGGCAAGACTGCCACATTCTCAATCTCCATTCTCCAGCAGGTTAGTCTGCTTCCATCAGACCTTATTCCCATTCCGGTACTGATGGTCAACTTTACCCACAGCTTGATCTGAGCGTCAAGGGTACGCAGGCACTCATCCTTGCACCTACCCGTGAGCTCGCACAACAAATCCAAAAAGTCGTCGTTGCCCTTGGTGACTACATGAACATTGAATGCCACGCATGTGTCGGTGGTACCAACGTTAGAGAAGACATGGCCAAGCTCCAAGAAGGTACCTTCGATCAGTATATCGCCTGTACAGGATTGCTGATGATATCGGGCCTTGTGCCATTCCAGGTGTACATGTGGTTGTCGGTACTCCCGGGCGAGTATACGACATGATCAACAGACGTGCTCTGAAGGCGGATAGCATCAAGATTTTCTGTCTGGACGAAGCAGATGAGATGCTTTCCCGTGGTTTCAAGGATCAAATCTACGAGGGTAGGTATCTTCAACATTCGATTGCGAACCACCTGTGTTGATGTTCTCGTACCTAGTCTTCCAGCTCCTCCCTCAGGACACACAAGTCGTCCTTCTTTCCGCCACCATGCCAGCCGATGTGCTGGAGGTGACCAAAAAGTTCATGCGTGACCCCGTGCGTATCCTCGTCAAGCGAGACGAGTTGACGCTCGAAGGTATCAAGCAATTCTATATCGCTGTTGAGAAGGAGGAGTGGAAGCTTGACACTCTTTGCGACCTATACGAGACGGTGACCATCACGCAGGCTGTCATCTTCTGCAATACAAGACGTAAGGTCGACTGGTTGACGGAGAAGATGCACTCGAGAGAGTTCACTGTCTCGGCCATGGTACGCCATCTCCGTTGACGTTCCTTTAAGCATTCTGATGATTGGACATTTCCAGCACGGAGATATGGAACAGAAACAGCGTGAAGTTCTCATGAAGGAATTCCGTTCTGGTTCATCCCGAGTTCTCATTACCACCGACTTGCTCGCCCGTGGTATTGATGTGCAACAGGTGTCTTTGGTCATCAACTATGACTTGCCGACCAACAGAGAGAACTACATTCACCGAATTGGTAGAGGAGGACGATTTGGAAGGAAAGGTGTTGCTATCAACTTTGTGACGACCGATGATGTTAGAATGTTGCGAGACATTGAACGTGCGTACCACTTTCCACACTCGCCGCTTCCCTTCGGCCTTGGATTCCCTTTCTCTCATCGCTTTCTGGCCTTCCTGGTCATTTTGAAAACGGTCTATCTGTTTCTCCGCATCCATGCTCCTCTTGACATTTCACTGCCATTGCGCTTCCCTTCTTAGCTCCCCACTCATGATATCATTGACATTGGTACTGACTAACGGATCTTGTATCACAGAGTTCTACAACACCCAAATTGATGAAATGCCCTTGAACGTTGCGTAAGTGTTGCTATATTTGGTATCGAACATGACTCTGACGACATACTTTCTCTCCTCCTCGTACCGCTTTCCAGGGACCTCATCTAAGCATGGAATATCGAAGTGACATTCAGTGTAAAATTCCTGCGCAGGCCGGTGTATGCGCTGTCTACTACTTGTGCTTTTCCCCCGTTCATGTTTCATGATTTTGCTACTACTACTCTTACGTAGTGCTCCTACTCGATTTTTTGTCTTATGCACTATACATTTCAATTACGCACTATTTTGCTCCGCTTTCATGCATTACCGAGTACCGAGTGCGGATCCCGACAGCCCATATACGCCACCCGACGCTCCGTGTTTCTCAAATACTCCGAGCGCCCAGTCGGGCTTACTTCGAATGACCCGTGCTGTCAAGCTGAGTCTCATGGAAGCGGGATCAACTGTAATATATTGTGAGTCGTCGGTGCATTGACCGGATAAGATTTCCTGACAAATGTTTGATGGGCACGAGCATGGCTGCTATGTATGATTTCGATCGTTATCTATCCGTAGTCCGCTGAACCGCGAAGATGTGTTGACAGCGGAAAGATGTGTGATTCCGTGGGGGGAACTGGGAAACAAAGAGGCTTTCGGTTTCAATGAGATGGAAGCATGTCGAATGATGCAGGATGATGCATGTTGGGTTGTTGAGTTCCCATCATGCACTGGATCCCTGGATCTCTGTACACTGCCCCGTCCCGATACGAAATGAACTGGTTTGGAATCCGGCTTTACCCTGCAGTTGGGCAGATGAAATATAAAGGGGGACTGCGAGCCTGGTGTGATGGCCTCACACAATACAACTTTCAAGCTTTCAAGACGCGTCGAGCGCCTCTCTCAAACCTCCCTCTATCCAATCCAAACTATATCCCCTGTTGGCCTTATTCCCCGTCGTCAGTCACTCTTCGGGGTTTCTTGACACAAAGTGATGTCCTGTGTTGAACTCCAAGTCATGGTATGTCGCTGTTGGCTTCTATCGCCGATGCCTTCCTTTGGTAACTGATCGTTTTACATCCTTATATTTCAGCCCTCAGCTTTACATTCGTCGTTATCCCTGCACCCGATGTCCTATCATCGTCATGGAACATGGCCAAATCCACCTAATTCAGCACATCCACATTCTGCCCCACAATCATCCTCATCAAATACTTCGCGTCGTGGCTTGAGCTTGACGCCCCCTACATTACTCGCATCATCATCACCATTATCCGCACCCCATTCCTTAGCCTCTTCGAATTCTTATGCCTCATCAAGCACCACATCACGAATAACAACTTCGCGTTCCTCGGTTCTCCAAGCTGCTTCTCCACATGTCCAACCGTCTCAGCCATCAGAAATAATACCCCGACTGTATATTTCTGATCTTTCCTTCGCCGAAAACCCCAGTCTTCTCGCCGCACATCGTATAACGCATATCCTCTCCATCTTACCCGAACGAATTGCTGTTCATCCAGATTCGGACCGTATATTGGGTTACACACCAATACGGATGCAAGTCTGTGTTGAAGATTTTCCTTTTGCGGAGTTGGCGGCGCACTTACCATCAACGACCAAGTTTATTCGAGATGCATTGTCCCCGAAGCATGGAAGGGAGACACGAGTACTGGTTCACTGCGCCGAGGGGATCAGTAGAAGTGTGAGCGTGGTTGCGGCGTTTCTGATGGCGCAGTATGGCTGGACGCCGGGCGAAGCAGTGAAATATGTCAAGGAGAGAAGAAAAGTAGCCAATCCAAACTTTGGGTTCGTGAAACAGTTGTACGAATATGGAAGGGAGAGCTTGGGTCGGAGAGGATTGGTCGACGGAACGTAGAGTCTGAGTGGCATAGGCAACTACATTGGCTTCATGAGTCCAACTCGTGTGCCATTTCCAGCATATAAGCTCTTTTCGGCATTGGGTCTTCGACACAATGCGTCAAGCCGCTTCCCAAAATTGTATACAATATCATCGTATACCACCAGCAGCACTTGATACCACCACCAACTTTTCCTCTGGGCCCGGGGATTTGCATTCCTCCACTTCGATTTCCGTGTACATGTTGGACGATGACTTGGCTTTGGTTTTTCGGGTCTATCATTATTCCCTTTCGCATTCTGGTACTTGACGATCATGATTCATCAGTTTTCTTTCATCATCAGTTTCTCTCTCTCACAGTTCACTCCAGCATCATGTACATTGACCACATCTTACACTATGTATATAAATAATTACTCCATTGAACGTCGATCGCTCTTTCACAAGGTCAAGTCGTTCATCAACGTTACCATCATGGATAGTCACTCTATAGTAGTATGCTTTAATCATGAATCACCAATGAATCTGATTCTTCAGCTTCTCGTACCTCATGCATCCTCATTTGATCCCTACAACTTTACATATCAATGGGTCATTCTCGACTCCTCGACAATTTATTTGGACATTTTGGTTGCTATTTGAAGCAATAATTTAAATATATACTTATAAAACGGTTTAAATGATCGGGTTCTCAAGCTCTGAGTTTGAGTTGAATCTTAGGAGCAACCATAGTATTCATGATTGCATGTTTCGCTTGGAGTACATGAGGCCTTGAGGTAGCAAGGAATTATAGCGATTCGATGAACTAGACTGTGGGAATGGTCCGTGCACTTCACGCTCCTCAAAATTGGCCGCAATTACGTCACTCCAACTTTGTACTTTGTCGTAAACCGCCACTATAGCCAATTCGACCTTGCCTCAAGTTCAACACGACTTGACATCGCTTCACAACTCCACCTCAACGTCAACGCGTCAAGTAGCAAAATATCGACGTATCGGTGGTCATCTATACCAATAGCATCGCCATTCCCCGTTTCAGGCGACTACCGCGGCCGTTTCAGAACGCATGAAATTCAATGCCCTTCTCACATCCAGAGGGAGATTCTAAGAAAATTATCTGTACAAATCGAGCGAAATAGCATTTGCGATTTGCTTGCAGTCTATCATCGACCGTCTATTCGATGGGCGGCGGTTTAAAGTTTTGCCCAAGCTGGAAGTTGGCAGGGGATCATTCGATTTTGCATCCTTCTCAGCCCAAGGCCCCGAGAAGAGCGGTCCGAGGGCATTTCTATTGCGCTAAATAGCCTTCGATAGGTTCTGCTACCTACTCGGGCTACTAGGCGTTTCAGCACACGACCACTTCTTCCCCGAAACTTCCTGTTCCCACCGGAAACAAGACGGCCGTGCTGCATTTCATCCATTCCACATGGACAACCTCTCTTGGTAGATGGACTCTTCAAGCTTGATGTATTGAATCTTACAAAGTAGAAGACCTCTCTCGAATGGCTTGGTTGGCGTCACCCATCTTTACTTGGAACCATTGATAACAATCAAACTCTAATTCGCAAGAGGAAGGTCGTTGTGTCACGGTAGGCTCTTGTGTTCTGTGAGTAGCTTCTTCAATAGTATCTTCAGCCGTTGCTCTGCTCTGTCTGACCACTGGGACCGCACACCCTAAGTACATCAAAAGCCGAGTTTGTTTTCGACTTCTCCGCCCATACAAACCGTATGACAACCGTAGAATTGACTCGTCCCCCATTCCAGTAGAAGTATACCTGCTACTTGGGCCTCGAGAAACCTTCAAACCAGCGGCGTCGAACGCTGTTTGCCCGTTGGCCACCGAATCTTCAATTATCTCTCATAAAATTGGGACGCGGTACCGTTTGCCATCGTGTTTCGAACCAACGTCGACCCTTTTCGAGGGCCTGGTTTGCAATTCGTATACCCGACCCCTTACTCACGCGTGGCGCTACCTTTGTTCAAGTGTTGCTGGAACAGGTATTCAGCAACTTTCCAAATCAAACGACTCTTAGCGTACTTCAGCCGGTGACTTACATCTGACCGCGACGTCGGCAGCCGGCAGGGTGATCATGATCCATCGAGCGAAATTTTTCCTATTTCAAACCTCGACTTCCAAGCTAAGGGTGACATCTCTATGATATGAATATACCAAGGGCGAGGAAGGGCGAGGACTGCTTAGGCTGCCCATCCTTTCAAGGGTCTACGGGATGAATGCGGATTAAGCTTCAAGGAGCCGCAACATTCTTAGTATCGCCACTTTGAAGATGCGGAACTCGGAAATACGGCGTGGATTCTGTTCTTGGTGGGCAATCATACAACTTTTATTTAGGTTTATGACATTTGCGACAGTTCCCAACATCCGTTCTTTTCGCACTGCTCAGATTAGCCCAGACAAATAGTACGTTCGTCAAGGCTCAATTCTGAGCCGCAGAGATACAGATGTGGACCACAAGTACCTAAATGTTTCATATAATAAGAATAACCAGTTGAAGTTATATTGGTACATCATACATACAAAACGTCTATGAGAATATGTTGGTACCCTAAATCTATCTATTCATACACCAAGTCAAATCAAATCAAAGGACGATGAAGGAGAAAGCGTGCAAGGAACGTGAAGTCATAAAGGGGTGTGAACGCATGGCCAAGGAACAGTCCCACAATGATCGGCGAACACTAAACAATCTTCCCTGAACAGCTTCAACCTGATGATATCCCACCACTGTCTATCACCATGATGCTCCACTGTTCAGACTGTTCAGGTCGAGTTGTAACCACAGCTCAGCTGGTCGGTGTCGTGAGAATGTGGGCTGCTGTCGTGTGTTGATCTCCTCCCGAAGGGCTAGTCTGGAGGCGGAACATATTGACCAAATGCGGGAAGGAAAGAAGCGGAGAAGAGCGGCAAGGAGTTTGTATTAATGCCAAAGCAGCATGTATTCCAGCGGGGCCACACACATGCCGATCATAATAAACAGAAACGGAAGGCGGAAAGATGAACAGAACAATGGAGTCAGCCAGGGCACCATCACAACGGGGCGAGACTAGCACATACAGAATCGATGAACTTGGTTCAGCCGGAGTATTACGGTAATAATGATATGTTGGGGTATATCCACATGGCAAAAGAAGGGATGGTTGTCTGAGAGGTAGCAGATAGTAGGCGGAGAACCAAGATAGTTACGAGCAGCACGACGGTTTCGATGTTGCCGTCCGCTCGAGGGTCAGAGTGTTGTTAGCGGGCTTGGACAGTTTGACACCGGGTGACTAGGATTGGGGAGTAGGTCAGTAACTAACCATGCCGTATCAAAACGGGAAGGCGGAAAAGGACATCCAGGAAACGTGCAATTGAATGGTTCGGGTAGGCGTGAAGAATGGCAGGACAACAATGAGAATGTACGTGCCAGGGCAGCATAGCGTAGGTACGCACTCGGGGGCACATCAAGCAGGAGGTAAAGGAACGGGGCACAGGATAACGGAAACTCACCCTGTCGTCATCGAAAACTCCTCGGTGTATCTTATCCAGAATGTTTCGCGCTGCCTCCTCGAACGCTTTCTCTACATTCTGCCCCGACTTGGCGCTCGACTCCACGAACAGCAGCCCCTCTTCCTTCGCAAACAATTCAGCCTCTTCTGTCGATACCTGACGACGGCTCTTTATCGTCTGAGCCGAGGCATCAGCTGAAGATGCTGTGGAGCCCTCTCCAGACTCCGATTCTGGTTCACACAGGTCCACCTTGTTTCCGACAAGGATGCATGTCAAATGCGGATCTGCGTGCTCACGAACATCCGCTAGCCATGATCGCGCATTAATAAAACCTATAATAACAGTGGGGCATCAAAGTCAGCAATCGATGTATTGAATAATGGCATGAGGACTATGGGAAGGATACAGGTAGTCTCATGACCAATAAACACCCGTACATTGCTCCGGGACAGGTACGGCTATTGATGAGTGGGACGAGAACTGCCTAGCATGACAGGGGAAGTAATTGAGCACTCACTCTTTCGCGATGTTACATCGTATACCAGCAAACAGCCAGCAGCGCCTCGGTAGTATGACCGTGTTATGGAACGAAATGACTCAGTTCCTGCAGTGTCCCAGCCTAGATTACAACAGCATCAACAACATGTAACAGAGATGCATGAAAAGGACGAGGCTAAAGACACTGCCGAAGGCATGTCTGCTGCGGGCAGTGGAATACCCAACGGTCTCGACAGCCTCCCCGACGTCATGGTAATGCTGCGACCATTGACCCAGCACACGGACGCCTCGAGGGCCCCACAGACCGGTTCTTGAAGTGGTTGAATAGCGGCTCGATTCTGCTACGCACACTGAAGCTTGATGACTTTATTTTCTTCGGGTATTGTCAACAACTTGGAGCCAAATTCCACGCCTAACTAGAAGATCTTGTCCGTCAGAATGAGAGTAGGTTAACAAGCAGGTAAACGCACTGTAGGATCCGGATTCGCAAGAAACCTCTGGTCCGTCAACCGAACTAGTAACGAAGACTTTCCGACTGCTGCATCGCCTGCAAAGAAATCACTCGGATTAGACTGGACCAAAAGTTCATTTGTAGCGAAACTAGCACCTGTAATGATAAATTTGAAGACGTAATTCCAAGATATTCCTGCCATCCTTGCTCTTCGTGGAGATTAAGTATCGAGTCTAAGATCTGAGAGCTGGTTGCTGTGGAGGTGTGGATACGAGCTTGATCGTCATCGTTAGGCCCGACGGCGGCGGGTAATATATCACATGATCCTGGGACGGAATCATTCGGAGCACGTCGTGGGCATCGTCGTTCACGCCAAAACCTTTTTCTACCCATCATCCTTCACCGCTGTACACAATGAGCAGTGCTACCTGGCGCAGCGTCTTCACGTTTGTCAAACTCCTTTCTCTCTGGCCACTCATGCTCAAATTTTCTCTAATAGGTTCAACAAATACAGTCAGATAACTGCCAATGCAGTTCGCTCTTCCTTAAAGGAATCTCAACGTCTTGCTGCCGAAAAGAGAGGCCTTACCGCGCTGAGATACCAGCAGTGGCAGGATGGAAAGGGTGGTGAACAGGTATGTGGCCCTTTATGCATTGTCCCTCGTAAACCACCTCGCTGACCACCTTGTAGATCACTCTCAACCCAGAACTAGGTGATAAACCCAAGAAGCAGGCAGTTGTGTAATGCCATAGACGCATCATTTCGTACAGAATGAAAATACCAGTTTTCAGGAAACGCTTCCTGTCCCATCCCAGACAGTTCGTCCCACAACTTTCGGGCTAAAGCCTAAAACTAAACCCGATGAATCGCGCGTTTCCGAGCGCCTCGACTCGATTGTCATTATCACTAGGGTTAGCATGTCTCGCCCTCTGCCATCCCTGCCTGGCGAAACTGACATGGCGTACCATGTATCATTTATGTCGCACACCGTTTCAAATCATTCGGCGGTATCTTGGTATGCTTGAACCTCATGATGCCTCCCGGTTCAGAACCAAGCGCCGTATGTCGTGCATCCAAGGTCTGGGTATGTTCTACCTGACCCAGATGTCAGATGTCGGACTAGTGAAGTGACGTTGTAGTGTCCACACTTGCTCCTGCTTGATAATGGCCAGCCACTCTCGAAATCCCGATTCATAGCTCACATCTTGTGAACAGTGGATGAGCTACCTGCGCATCCTACTAACTACAAGCATTCTTCCAGCCATGATAATACCATTCTAACTTGTTCAATTTCATAGAGGACGTTGGCCCATTTTACTTGACCATCTTCGGTATTTACAACTCTTCCCTGTCAGTCAGGGCACCCGGTAAGCTAACGTGATGGTGAATGTCGCATGCTACACGACGGACGTGACATTGACAAGGTGAAGGCACAACACTACTTTAAATGACACCCACTCCAATTTGATAGCTCTCATGTACAGATAATGTCCATCAATTGCAAGGTTTTATCTATGCCGGCTACAGGCGACTGGCACCCTGCCAATGCTATGCTTGGACCTAAGACGCCCAAGAAAGGGAAGGTTTTAGAGTACGCCATGTAGGCGTCCGTTGAAACACTATTCCTCTTCAGGCCATTCGACCTGGTTCGTCCGTGATTTCATTTGATATAGCAAAAGGGTCGCCTTAGCATTGATGGTCTAATCATGCAAGGGTTGTACAGATCTCCCGCGTTATTTCGAGGCTCTTCACAGTGTTCAGTGATTATGATCTCATTTGGTCGAAGTTGTCGCTCGGTTTCGGTTTCGAGAGCAATCCGTCTTGGCCGGGGTAGTATCAAAAGACCGATTGAATCATAATTTCCAGGTCTCTCTCATACAAACCGATCCTTGCCGTCCGATTCAATACGGGTACACTGGTCACAATGCTGGTCCTAGGCAGTCCTGTCTCTGGGATTTGCAACGGTACAGATAAACATCATACACGAAGCACCAGGAAGCACCCTGCGCCGCCTCCTGCTGCCGTTTCATTGTTCCTTGTTACAATTTATCAACCCTTCAGGCAATCCCGCCTCACCCCGCCAGTTACCCCGCGTCATAGCTGATGGCGTTTCACTAGGTACGCTCTGCGACTGCTTTCAAGCTGCTCTTCGGTTTGTGAGTTGCCACCGGTAAATTTACACGCTCCCTCCTCTGATTGATACACCTTCAGATCCATACCACCTCGCGATACCTGAAGATCTTTTCATCAATCTTTACGGAAGCCCCGTTTTAATGAAGGTATGTATCAACAGATTGAACTCTGAACGAGTTGCAATTTCAGATGTCACGGCTACTAGTTTGTTGACCTCTCTGGTATAGGGTTTTGGCCGTTCTGAGGTGGAAAAGGTGGTCTTCCCAGTTTCAACGCCTCGGTGGCTACTACTAGCATTGCTGCTCTTCTGTCCTGATCGCTATACTCTGATATTCTTCCGCTACAGGTTCAACATTCGACACCCGGCGTCGTTGCCTAGTTGTTACCCCTCGTGGTAATCCCGCCTCACCCCGCCACTTCACGCTGAAACATTACAGTTTGAAACGGCGCACGGAGCATATCTCGCACTCTTCGCTACAAATGACCACCGCTAGGATCATCATTGTGGCATGTAAACCTGGCTATTAACGTCCTTTCCTTGTCCTTTCCTTCTCAAGCTGCCGGGACGAGCTCCGCTACGACACCTTCCCGTCATTCAGGGCTGCCTAACTATAGTGAATGTTACCACAACAAACAATCTGCTATCAGCGGGACGCAGGACAGACATTCTAGCACTGAGCAAAGAAACGACTCTGCTTGGAGACTGTTGTCGAGACTCAACTGCACCCATCAAAATCATGGGTCCATATCGTCGTCGACTATCACGAAGGCAAACGAACTGAGACTAGATCGCACCGACTTTTTGATTGGTGCTAGTCTCCTGCAGGCGCATGATTTTATTTAGTTGATGGGTTAGCCTGTAGGATCTGCAGCTTAGGAACTATCTTCCCGTGTTTGTATTGTTTCTCGGAACTTCGAATATTGGCAGTGAGTTCAGATTTAGCAGCTTCGGAAGGTGCTCTTTGCTTGCGTCGTTCAGGTCTCTGGTATTGCCTTCCCTGAGAGATATAGTAGTTGCTACTCTTTCACCGTCACCGAGGTCAAAATGACAGCTCGACCTTCACAACAGAGGCCTGGCTTTCCGATCAGGTTAATTGCAACGTAGAGAATGATGGCCATTGTTGGATATGCATATGAACTACTCCAGTGCCTCCATATGCATGAGCCTGTTTACAACGAATACGAATGGGTCAAGGAAACCATAGAACAATGAGGATTTGTATAATGGTAAGAAGGAAGAGACATATAAATTATTTACACATGTGGGAATGGATCGACCTCCTGTCTTGACGAGTCGTTGAGAAATATGCTTACTGGTCAAAAGATCGTCCTCATTCATGTTGCGCCTACGTTTGTTGCTCGCTTCTAGGGCAAACTCTCCCATTGAGGCAAGCCGAATATGATTACGCAGTCGCATTGTTCGGAGCAAGACTGAACCACTACATAAATTCGAGGATAGATGGGCCTTCGTAGCGAAACTACCTAGTTACGACGGTACAGGCTTCTTGATCAACCTGAATAGTAACTGCATTAGTTTGTACCTACCGCACAACACACATGAGCATGAAACCGAGCAGACATCACGGAGCCATGTAAGCAAACGGCGCCACCGTCGTCGTATCTTCACAGAGTCGTCGCTGTACTTCTGGAGTGACAGCTTCCGAAGCTTTCGGGGGACTACAAAAATTTCCAGTTCATCAAGAGTGGCCATTCGGGGGAATCAGTTTTCGTCTTCCTCGTGTCGTTTCTGTCGCTGATGACATTTGCAGCGGTTTTAAATCGGAGGTCGGAACAGAGGCCTTGTAGGGCAGATGGCCCAAAGATGAGACGCCAATTGACAACTGCTTTGTTTCGCATGAAATTTGACGAGTGATACATATTTTCTTCTTTCCTGATCACCGTTGGGTTACAGGCAAGTTGTCAAACGAGTGACCATCATAATGATTTCCAGTATCGTAATCCTTAGGAAGAAAGTAATAGAACCGTGAAATTATCCAAAACCCACCGCTTCGGCCCATCCTCCGCATGTTTTGACCGCCTGGCGAAAATGGCCTTCTCTTTCAGTGTCGAACGGCCTGAGGTCCAACCGCGTTGAATTGACTCGGGGTTTTAAATCTGTCATCGAACTGACAGAGCGCGAGTGCTCAGTGGAAGAGAGAGGGATGACAAGAGTGAATTTTGTTGCAACGGGCAAAGTTTGGATGTCAAAGGAAAACCCACAGTCGGTGGTCGGAAAGAAGAGTGGAATCACGTCACTCCTTCGCCCGATATGGCAGGCCATGTTCCCACACGTGCAAAAACTTTTGGGCTTCCCCTTTCGCGTCTCAGAGCACGTCACAAGCAAACTCTCTGTATCGACTTCCAACATGGCCATGCAGCATTACAAGCAATCCGCATGATCGGTATGAGCTATTTGGACTGGGTCATTGGTGTATGTGAAGTCTTAGTCCCTTTAATTCAGTGCAGGCGATCAGATGTTATGGATGTTGATGGAGCTGTGAAATGATGCTGAAAGGGCCGGTGGCAAGCTGAGTATCTGATACTCGAGCAGGGGGCACTGGACAAACGGGTATGTTTCCTTTCTAAACCTTCTCATGCGTGTCAGCAGACTCCGAGTCCTCAGGCTGGTTTACCGGACTCGGCCATTGAGCACATCAAAAGACGAATACACAACCAGCTCAGCTGCAGCCAAGCTGCAGCAAGAAACCTCGCAACAACAACATGAACATATAACAACCCCATGTCTTATCGGAAACCGGAGACGGGTGGGGCTGGTAACGTCACCTCTTCCAGGATGATTGGGTCTTTGGCTCACTTCTTGCAGGCGTCTCTCTCGATACCTTCCGGATCTCGCGAGCCGCATCTCCTATTCCGAGCAGTGTTCGTCCTCGTCTCCTTGTACCGTTTGAATCGGGCTGACTGAAGCCCCAGCCTACAGCCATATCCGGGATGACCCACGCATACGATATTCCTTGTCGGGTATCTGGAACAGGCCGATACGGAAGACATTTGAGGCGAGAAATAAACAATGTGATGCAGGACCTTGGTATGTGCACGAACTGCCTCGAGTCTGAAAGGTCACTAATACTTTTCAGTCACAGGCGTCTCGGCAGAGTGAGTCGGTTTCTACCCTCAGTTATGAAGGTTTCTCTAACTTTCCGGCTGGAAATCCTCTGCTTCAAAAACCGGTGGACATGATCTTCAGAATACCTTTGTGGAACAAGACGAGAATGAGCACTTTCTGAGAGACAACTGGATACTCGGTGTTCTCTTATGTGTAAGTGACTAATTCCTCATAATGAAGCGGCAGAGAGCTGACCCTTATCCTGCCACTGGTGATGCTACCGATGACGACGGACACGGATATGTCTCTCCGGATTTCAACAATTATTTGAAGCCCGAGCCTGCGTTCCGGAACTCTTTGCATTGTCTCAGAAATCGCAGCTCAAGATCTAACTTTTGAGGTGTAGCCGGGCCCTCAGATGGCAGGTATCAGTGTACAAGTATGTCGGAGCCTCCATACCATACCCTGGTTTCAAAAGGTCACCATGATAAACCAACGGCACGTCCTTTAATATTGCTGAACTCGTCTCAGAGTTCGAAGAGGTTACTCTCGCGGCGCAGGCCACACCCATGAAGACGTCACAGCGGCTATTCAAGCATACCTTCGTGTGCTGAATGCTCTTATCAATATTACGCACTGGTCTATGGTCACCGGGTGCCGTGAAGCCTTCACGGGGAATGTTCCTTACAATCATGAGGAGATGGAGAAATTGACTGCAGAATATGGTCTTAGCATTCAGGCACTGCCAGTTCCGTGAGGTCACTGGCGATGATGGTATTAGTGATAGAGTCTGGACGGCCTTGCTCCGAGGTTTGGTTTGCGCGTTGAGCTGGTGAGTTGCTCATGCGATATAGTCCAGTGCTTACTGAACTGATCGCCTGATAGTGGTCCATGAATTATGCTCGAAGTATTGCAAAGCCAACTGCACAGCTTCTGGGAGAAAGATGAATCTGCTGCTGGACAACGCGTGACGAATGGTTCTACATGTGCTTTATCCTTTACGTTAAAGGTGTTACTGTTCGGATGCCACACACAAACGAAGAACTCGCTTTGGGGCTGGCACGTACAGAAACCCCATTTGCATGTCAACAGTTTCGGCGGACTTTCACCAGATACTATGAAGCGGTGTGACTCAGTAAAGCTCCTTTGGATGTTCAATGGTAACAACATCTCTAGTGTACCAAGGGATCAAATAGTAAAATTATCGCTCGGCTTGAAGCACTCGAGGAATCGCTGGAAGAGGATGTGCCTAAAGAGGGTGACAACACTTCTGGGGTACGTATATCTGACATTCATTCGAGCTTAGAACCAAATGACGCAACGCAATAGGCCACCCAGTCGCGCTGGTATCGGACTTTCAGGAGTCTGTGAAACGTCTTACAGCCATGGTGCAATTCCTCCTGCCGATAATCCCCAGCGCAATTATCATCGTCGGTGATACTAGGCAAGCCTACAAAACTAGTCGCCGTAGGCGGTCTATCAATTGCCGGAATGAAGAAGGGAGCGACGAAGACGGATATTATGGCGTCAGCGGACAGCACTCTGGAAGGTACTTCGGACGTAAGTGCCTTGCAGCTCTGGAACAACGCGCCGCTAATAGTTCTATGTATTAGATGAGGATTACTCTCCTGCCTGTTCCGCTTCCCCTGTGTATAGATCGCGACCTCAAATATCATGGCTAATAGGACGTATATAAACGCTACCACTACGGAGCGATCGACTAGTGGTCTTAAGGGCTCCCAAGGAGCTCTTTCCATCGTGACTGCCATCATGACTTCCAGGCGCGTTACACATTATACATGCACATCATGATATCAATAAGATTGCTAAGGCTCGGAACCAAGCGCTAAAAATATGCAGTGCACTAATGACGAGCCTTCTTCCGCCAGAAAGCACGAGGTGCTTCCTGAACCTTTTTCTCCTCGCGTTTCGGTGATTTAGGGTCTCGCAACGACACGATCAGACATCACATGAACTGTTGCCTGGACACGATCATGGCTCGTCGTAAGAAAGGATCGATGGACGGGTTTGCCTATCAAGCCTCGTGGATCTTCGAGAGCCTTGCTGAACAGGTCCAACATCCATTGAGGTGAACCTGGTTCGAGTTTCTCCATACTGACGTCGTTGACGAAGACCAACGGGTTGAGATTTACGAGGTCTTCAAGTATAGGCTTGTATTTTTCGACCATCTCCTGAAAGGCGGCTCTTTGCGCCTGCGTTGGCGGCTTCCTACACCGAGTAGCGAAAGCCGCCTCGAGAGCAACGATCACCCATGCAGTTCGGCCTCTGTCCCCATGAACTGCGACATAAGAGCAATTTTTTTTGCCTCTACCCCCAACCACCTCTCCCTTCTCTACGGTCCCCTCGTCAACAAGTTGCCAAGAACCATACACTGCACGTAGGTGGCTTTGGAGGTCCTCAGTTTGGAGCCCGTGTTCACAACGAACAAGCATAGAACATGAAAGAATGACTCGAGGTCGTCGAGTAGGGTGTGTGACATGAACCCAGGGGTGTTCAAGAGGAGATGAACTGATATGAACTGCTAGGTACCCTAAGTGATGACTATCAGCTCATGTTGGCGTAGCAATAATCAAGACTTACCGTACGCTCCACAATATGTGCACCAGCATTGTTGATGCACCAGGCAAACTCCCAGTCGACGAGGAGACCGCCTTCCTTGGGGGCCTTGGGGTTGATAAGAATGTTTCCGGTACCGATGTCGCGGTGGAGCGTATCCTTTTCATATACATCAGCATATGCTACAGAGCAAAATCGTCAGATGAATTGAGAACGTTGTATGATACTCGCTATACCTTCTAATGCATCCCTCATCAACTGTCTGGTGTCACTGAACTGAATCAGGGGGATGCCGACCTCCTTGAGAAGTAGTGCTGGTGTACCCGAACGTTGGCACCAAGCACCTCCGAGAGCCATTCGTGACTGACTGTCTTCTGCCACTTTCCTGCGGCATCTCCAGCCACTGGAACAACGGAAATACGTTGAATACCCTCCAACGAACTGGACACTTATGGTTCCTCCAAGTAGTCTGATACCATGATTCTGCATGCATCCTTCGAATAGACCTTCCCTGTTTCGTCGACGACTTCGAAGCCTCTTGTGTAGCGACCAACAGCCTACAGGGAACAGAGAAGACTTGGTGGCAAGACTAACGCCGTAGTTCTCCTTGACCTCATAGACCATCGAATCGGCAGCCAGTCCTAGTCCCATCTTGGCCCGCTCGACGTGAACAGCTTCTTCCTCTCCGGGGACTGTAACAGACTCATCATAACCCCGCGTCTCCGCGTCTGCGTGGTTGAACTTCCAAAGGAGTTCAACGAGCCAAGGCTCCTTAATGTAGTTGAATTTCTTGGTGAATACCACACCACCTCGATCCCAACGTAAGAGCCTTGCCGATGCTGCAGTAGCCCATACAGGAGACCAATTGAGTTCCAGCGTAGGAGGCTAGTTGGCCTCGAGTTGGGCTTCTTCTGATGCTCGGATAAAGGAGGTGATGTCGTCGAAGGGGTCAGAGACCTCGTCAAGCTTCATCTTGATGTGAAGTTCGGGAAACCGAGATGTCCGTGGGTTGTCTGGTCTTTGGGGTACGGAGTAATGTCTGGACGTATCTCGCCGGCAATGTATGTAGCCAACTCCTTCTCATGATACCCTGTGACGGCAATGTTGAGATTAGGACAGTAGGGGCTGATAGCATGCGCCTGCTCATACACTATGAGTATAACAGAAGCGTCAGAAGATCATCGAACGTACAAGAAGGGCATACAGATCCGCTTCCTGGGTCTTCGCCAGCTCCCCTTCGCCTTTCCTCTGTTTCCCTTCCTCTTCCTGTTCCATTTGCCTTTCTTTTCCCAATCTTTCCCCGGTTTAGAGGGCACATCTGCGTAAATGCCTTCCGGAGTGTGCCGGAGAACGAGGGCCTGTTCATGTCTCGCCATAGTAGGACTCTACAAAACATCTTGGGGTCAACTGGCCCAACGCAGACATCCTCCAGATCCGCATCTAGAGTCTTGAACTTCGCATCCCTATCGACATCATTGACTACCGAAGCAGGGTATCTGGAAGAGGTAAAGTTTTCAGCGGTGATGACTTCCTGAATGTTTGCTAACGTCGAGGGCCCATCGCAATGAGAGAGCGAAGGGAAATTGAGAGGGATATATATGCCTTTACTTCGACCGCGACTTCATTGAGTCGTTGGGCGAGACAAGAGAAAGCGGAAATGATATCATTTCACTGCAAAAAATAATCAAAATTACTCAATATGGCAGATCCAGTTCCCACACCTGCAAAATTTTCAGGCTTCAACTTGCTCTGAGTCTTTCACCAGGACTTTCCCCGAACCACATCACAAGGTTTCTCAGTTTCGACTTCCAATATGCCACGGACAATGAAATATCAAGCCAGTCGCTACGCATGATGGCGACAGGCTATTTGGCTCATCAGTGTATGTAAAGCCTCAGTCCTTTCAGTTCAGATGTACGAGCTTATTCGTAGGACAGGTCACAGCCAGACGCTATCGTTTGAATCGCGGAGGGATGCTGAAAAGTTTGGTGGCAAGAGCTGACTATGCGATACTTGAGGAGGAGGCACAACATGGAGTCGTATGTTTCCTCTCCAGCACGTTCTGATCCTGCGTCGCTCATACATGCACAGACTCGTCTTTCAAGATATCAGAATGAATATGCAGCAAGCTCGCGAATGACAATCTAAACGAGTAGCTCGTGTGTCTTCCTGCCTCTTGGACATCATCTGCGAGCCAAAAAGAAGTAGCAGACATGCTCAACGGTACCGCACCGACATCCCGGCTTCAAGCTCGAGAATCGTACGCAAGACAGAGGATTGACGCTTCTGCACCCTGCTCGAGGACATACGTTTCATATGCGGAGATTACCTGCTGCCATGACTCGGAAGCTCTTGTATCGATCTCCAACATTCCGTGACCATTCAGCAGAAGGCGGCCTTTCCTGGGGTTTCTTCCGGTCCTGGTGATCGTATGTTGGGAGCGAATATGGCCGAGCTGACTTACATGGTAATGCCACTCAGTGGTTCGCTTAGCTGGTTATAGCACCAGTGCTGCTAGCCTTTCGATGGGATCATCCACGTACCGCTGTGAGTCTCGTTGCCTATCATCTTCGCTCTTGGCTTATACCTCCGCTATCACAGTTCTACGTCCCTGTTTTTCCAAATGACGTTTTATAGATACAGTCAGATACGAGAAGGGTAACCACATCAGACGGGGGCTACTCGGAAAGTGTCACCTGCAGTTGAGTTTGTACTCGAGTATGTCAGCCTCACGTTAACTCGAACTCATGCTGTCTGACTTCAATGGTAGATTAGGATACCGAACTACTTGGAACGGTCGAGAAAATCTGTATTCATTGGATACCAACGGAGAAGGCGTGCAGAGAGTTTAAGCTTCTGGCATTTGCTCGACGTCATTGACAGACCTTAGCAGCTGTAGAATGAGGCATTTTGTTGCACTCTATTAGTTGTTGAACGCTTTCTATGTACTGTACGGTACAGATTTGTATTTCCACTCTACCTTTGATGTACCATTGCCAGAATGAGTATACCCGGCACATGATAATGACGCGTCTTTGAATTTCCCTGCGCTTTGTCTTTGTCCATCATATGCATCTCCCTCTACCTAGCCCGTCGCAGCCAATCGAAAAATCTTGGAGAATACACTAGACTCAAGAAAGATGTATTCTCGGAAGCAGTACTAGAGAGTTGGTATGACAATTCCGACGCTAATCGCCAAAAGTCATGACTCAACTCACCTCTTTCTTCGTAGCTTTCTTCAAATGACATGGTGTCGTAGAAGACTTTGAAGAGATGCTTTCGGAACAATATTATTCGAGTATTGCGGTGGGCAGTAAGTCGTAGTCCCGGGTGTATCCTTTCAATTCTCATACCTCCTTATCTGCAGCCGGCTTTCTCGATATGCTCAAATGGCTCAGAAACGCGGAATAGGAAGCCGGCCATGGATGGATATCTAAAGCTTGTCTATGTTATGGAAGGAGAAGGTGGATTTCGGTCGTCGGCTGATGGTTCGTCGAAGTAAAAATTTCTCTCGCCTGGGATTAACACCTTTAAGCAGAAAGATACGAGGCGACGACATAGAAGCTACGAAGTCCTTCAGAGAAGAAACATCCTTTCCAGAATCACGAGCGATAGTTCGTTGTGTTCAATCCACGGAATGCCAGCCCGACTAGCCAAACCATGCGCATGAGCCCTCTAGTTCAAATGTAACCAAGCCACGTAGACTGCGAGCAATCTCGGAAGCAGCTATCTGTCATTCACGAAGTTACGGGCCATTCGCAGGGGATAATATGGGTCTGTTTGGTCTGCTGTCGCTGGGCTCTACGGTACGGCGGTAGTGTGGGTGACCTTTCTCTCCCATCCGACTCGGAGTATTCATGGTCTCTTTCATCCCACAGAGTCGGACTCCGACGGAGTCTACAAGATGGCATTGACCTGGGAATGGCCGTTCAGTTCCATGGAGGCTCGCCTCGCTACCTGTTTTAGGAGGAAGATGTACATGGCGTACTGGGTATCTTCGGAGCAGACGTTTCCGTTGTTTTCTCTCTTTGTGGACCGGAACATATAGTAATGCGGTAGTGTTCGTGTGCTCTTCGACGTTTTCCTAGAATCTAAATAACTATTTCTGTGTAGGCATATTCAAATGGTCAGACTATATCTGCTCATGAGCAAGCTCCATATCCATACCTGTCGGCGTGAAGAGATATCTAGGCTGGTCCAGGTCCACTAGCGTCACATCGTGAGCATCTTATCTGGCATCGTTTCTATAATGAAAGCCCTGATAATCTTTGTGAAGAGTGCAGCATTTTGGGCCACGAATGTGTCGCGCAATGAGATGTCAAATCGACCGATTTGGGGCACCCACATGCTGCATCATGCGTGAAAGGTTGATGTTCAACACCGTTACCTGAAGAGTCGAACAATGAAGTCGGACTGCCCAGCATGATGGGCCACGGGCGCTTAGTTATTGTCCCCGTTTTTTCACCAAATTTGGAAAGAGCTGCATTAAAAGTCCATAGCCGCGCTCACGTTATCCTTTGTCTCTTTGCTTCCCGCCACGATCAAGGCCACAGTCGAAAACCCATGAAATACTCTCAAGTTGCTGCAATGGCTTCCCTAACAATTACCCCAATTCACTCGGTAGGCTACCCACCATGAGTCTTCCTGCTCTCCCTGCTCAACCTCTTCTCAAATCCTCTCCGTTGAAGGTTCGTTCAATGGATACCAGACTTCCCCATTCCACCCTTTCTGCAGCGACCGACATCGATAGAGAAAGGCGATACAAGTACGTCGACAACGACTTGAAAGATGTCTATATCGGACCCGTCAAACCGTCGGATTTCCTTGAGAAATACTTCCCCGGGCAAGGAGGCGATATGCCTTCGTTCACCGGAGAACGAAAGGAGGCCTTTGTCAAAGTCGGGGACGTTATGGATCCGACGAAGACCAACAGCGCGAATAATGATAATGAAGAAGCTTCGAAAAGAGGAGAGGCGAAGATGTACCAACCAATGGTGTGTTACATTTCTTTTTGATTACCTTATATCGAACTAAAGCTCGGGATTAGGTGGAAGCTATGGCGCCGTATTGCCCACACTTTGACATCGTGAACACTAGCAGCAGTAGCGATAAACATGTTCCGGTTCACCTCATCGGCGAGGTGAGCCCTGACTTGGTCTTGTACGCAAAGGGCTCTGCCCGTAGACGCAATATGGACTTTCGGGCCATGGGGCTTCACGTGGAGCTGAAGGCCAAAGTCGATCCTTTCAATGATGATCCCCCGACGTTTGAGCCAAAGTCTGACGCTGCTGGTCAAATTCGAGGACAAATGGCTTCTTATGCCGGAGCTCAGATGGCATCGCAGTTCCGCACCCATTATTTCTCTGTTTGGGCGAGGGGAAACGCGGCTAGGCTCATTCGTTGGGATCGAGGAGGCGTCGTGGTCACGCGCAAGTTCGACTATGCTCAGGAACCATGCCTCGCAAAGTTCCTCTGGTGTTTCGACGGAGCAGATCTCGCTACGCAAGGCTACGATACCTCAGTCACCGTCGCTGACAAGGATAACGAGATGGACGCTCCTTACATTGAGAAGGCCAAGTCCGAGTTGGGATTGCCTGACAATGCGATTGTTGTAAAATTTAGGGTGTACGACGAGAGGACGAAGAGCTGGCGTCATTTCTACGGCGCGAATCTGGTCGATATTTCATCTGCTACACCCGTCGGTCGTTGCACGCGAGGCTTCGGGGTCATTGACGAAGATGGGAAGAAGGTCTACCTCAAGGATACTTGGAGGATTGCAGAGGATGGGTATAACAAAGAATCGGAGGTGTACTACAACGATCTTGGAGGCATTAAAAGTATTCCTAGAGTCTCCGCGGCTGGCGACGTCGAAGGGACGTGGCAGAAGACGGTCAGCCATAAATGGCTTCCGAACGAGCGGCTTCGTCAGGGGAGGTTTCGTCGTCACCATCACTATTTTATTGTTTTCGAAGACCTCGGCATTCCTCTGACCGAGTTCAAGGATCTAAAGGAGCTGGTGAGCGCGATGAAGGACGCGTTGCAGGGTATGTGAAGACTTTTCTTAATGCTCCGCGTATCTGATCGTCTCTCACAGCACACACTGACGCGTACGAAAAGGGCATCTTGCACCGGGATATCAGCACGGGCAATATTCTCATCAAACCCAGCGGTGGGGGCATGCTCATCGACTGGGAGTTTGCCAAGTCCACGATGTCGAAAGGCGCGCGAATCATGGAGCGTACGGTAAGTCCGTGTACCTATACGGATACATTCAGAGCAACTTACAGTTTTTTCAGGGAACCTGGCAATTCATGTCCGTCCACCTTCTTACAAACACGGCTGGGTCCGTGGAGCACACGCTACTCGACGATCTCGAGTCTTTCTTCCATGTCCTTTGCTACATCGTTTTGGTTCGGTGTGAACATGGACTAGATCAAAAGGCGGTCAAACACCACTTGCGTACCGTTTATGATGCATGGTTCTCTGACGACGGCGATGACAGCGACGAGACAGTAGTAGGAGGAGTGGACAAGGGACGAGCGATGAAGTCGTTCTTCATCAAAGGAGAAGCTAAGCTCCCCGATAGTCCTCTTCGGGATCTGTTAATCGAACTCGAGGACGTCTTCGCCTCTAGATACATTGGCGCACCTTCTCAGGAAGCAAGGAAGGAGTTCGAGGAACTTGTGACCGAGATGAATCCTTCAGAGAGGCAGCTGGAGAAGATGAAAAACCCAGTCTGGATCTACGATGGAAAGATAGCGAAGCTTAACCAATCATCGCGCTGGATGTTGGATCTCTTCAACCAAGCTCTCGAGGACCCACGAGGCTTGACGGCAAAGCCGGTGGTACGACCCTACCTCACCACACCTTATATCCGTGTCCGCCAGACCATTCATGCGATGAGCGAGAACCCCTCCGGCACTTCGAAGCGCAAGCGTGACAGGAAAGAGCTTCAGGAAGGTTCCGAGTCGAAGAAGCTTAAGGAGGCACCCAGCGGTTCTGGTTCGAAGAGACCTCGCAAGGAGGTAACCAGTGGGCCTGGATCGAAGAAGCCTCGTCAGGCCAAGCAGTAGTTTTTGTGCGACATGATGTATACCTTCCTTCTTTCCTACCCCTGTATCTTTCGCTCTTTCACATGACATTTACGTAGATCTATGGTAGAAACCTCAGTAGTAACCTCAGTATGATGTACACCTCCCCAATACGACTTGAATAATGAATTGAGTCGGACATGACTGATGTGTAAATGATCCTGACGCGGCGCGCTAAAAATACAAACTTGCTGCGGCTTTCCTTGTTTTCTCCATCCCCTCACTTACCTTTTGAATATCGGCTTTCGAGTCATCTGGATATCCTTTCCGCATGAAGTCTTGATTTCTACTGGCAATTCCTCGAAATCAATTCCAACGTAGCCTGAACGTAGCGCAGTGTTTTTTGAATTGCATACGTGTTCTCATGCTGGACGATTCACACCCTCTGACACTAGAGATTGAGAGCCTTCGGAATGCAGTCTCTCGGTTCCAGGTATGTGAATTAGATGCCTTTTCGTGTGAGAGCTTCATTTCTCATTTGTAGATCGGTCTTTCCAGGATGAAGCTCACAGTGCATCTGTGAAATTGCAGCGATTTTCTTTCGATACCTCGACGATACAGGACAGGCTCATACATCTCGAACACGAGAATGAGGCTCTCAGAAACGAAGTCTTTATTCTCCGTGCCAACCCTCATCCTGATACACTCCCAGAATCTCATCCAGCGGTTCAGCAATCCGCACAGCTCACACTCGCATTACGTCGTCTCTCGGACAAATTGTCAGTTTCGGAAGAGGCCTTACTTTCTCGGACTACAGAGTTAGCTAATGCAACCAGCGAAGCAACGAGATGTCGAGCCACGATGGAAGGAGCGTATGCATTGGCCGCTCAGATGCGTGGACGTGAAGAGGAGGCCAAGATCCGAGAAAGAGAGTTATTGATGGAGATCAGGGCCGCAAGAGAGGAAGCTAGGATGTCGGATATGGTGGTGAAGGAATATGCAGACCTCGTCAGGTCGTTGGACGCCAAAAATCCCAGCACCTCAGCCGCACAAAACAGCACCCTCACTGACGGCCTCTCAGAAGGCAAGCTCGGCCTCAAGCAATTATTCAACGACTTCACTTCAGAGATAGAGTCTCTCAATGCACAGGTGACGCAACTGCAAGGGCAGGTGGCTGATGCAGAGAGCAGGATCGAGGCTGAACGCAAAGCGGGAGAGGCTGAGCGTTTGTTGCTGGTGCAAACGCGACATGAACTCGATGAGCTCAGGCTGGAGGATAAGTCTGCTGCAAAGATGGTTTCGCGGTACATGTAAGTACACGCCAATCCTTTGTACTATTTCGTCGATGCTCAAACTCCCTGGCAGGAAGTTTTCACAAACATCGACCAATACTCTTCAAACCTCACTGAACACTCTAAAGACGCGTTACTCAGCAACTATCGAAACCCTCACCTCCCAAATATCAGCTCTAGCGAGGCAGTTGCATGCTGCAGATGCCACTTCCGAAAGACTCAGAATGACACTCGACGAACTCGGGAGAGACATCATCCGAGAGGCGTTTGGTCGGCGGAGAGAGATAGCCTTGCGTTTGAGACTTGTAACAAGAGAACAGGTCTTGAACGATGGTCTGGAGAAGTTGGTCAGAAGGGTTGCTGAGGCTGTGGATCGTAATACCGAGCCAGCACTAGTTCTACAGAGAATTCTCGATGATGCTAGAGGATTATTAGCTTCCATCAACGGAGAAGAGTTTTTGGATGGTTCTGAAGGCTCGCTGGCTCGTGTCATTGCTGCAGAAAGTGCTGTTCGCGGTTTGGCAGAAGAGTTGAAAATTGAGATGACGAGGAGGTTGCAGGTTGAGACAAAGATATCTGGTCATGCGCTGAACGGTCATGCACAGCAGTATCATAGAGCCACTCCCTCGCAGGACCAGGAAAAAGGCTTACCTGAGGTACCTCTCGCGTCGTCAACACCATCGCCCCTTCCAGCATCATCAACACCTTCGTCGCCATCAATAGCGCATGAAACTGGCTCGGAAACAGGGTCGCCATTGTTATCCTCTATAGCGTCAGCGCCTCCAGCACAAGATGGTTCACCGGAGTCAGAGTTAGCACACCCAATACCTTCCACGCAATCGAGGTCTTTATCAGTCCATGACGAAGCAGAGTCAACGGCTTCAATATCATCATCACCATCAGCACCTCTTTCGGTGCTCGATGAAAGCTTCCTCCCGATGACAGAGGCTAGCCCCGTCATCCCTTTAACAATCCCTTTGGCGACACTGTCTCCTGCATCGCAAGATGAGCTGAGCATAGAGGCTTCACCTTCGGTTTTAGACGTACTGCCCGCGAATCTTGAAGCCAGCTCGATATCCTCTGTTCCCACGGAAGGGGTCATGGCGGAGACATCACCATCAGAAGAACCTCAGAACACTGGCGGAGACTTGGAGCCCTTAGAGGTCACAGAGGTCTCCCAGTTCACTACTAGTGATGCTATTTTGGTCTCTACAGTTGAGGATAAGCCTTTACAGGCTCCTCTTCTTCAGCTAGGGGACGTTCATGTGGCGCCCGTCCTGGAGAGTACTTCAAACATACCTGAGGGAGAATACCAATCTATCGCCATCGCTCCCCCTTCAAATTCTTCACTTGACACCGGCGCCACACCGCAATCAATCGTCCCTTCGACTTCAAACGGACCGACAACGTTACCGGACATCGCCGTTACCAACACGCCATCAGGAGATTATAACCCACACGCCGCGCCTGTGGTGCCACATCTCCTAACCTCATCCACCTTAACACCGGACACTGCATCGTCCCCTAGTGTGGATCTACAAAATGACAAGCTCGCGCCCGATATCCCTCATCCTTTGCTAGCAGAACTGACACATTTGACCCAGAGATACGCAGACATTCAACGTTCGTTCCGCGAATGTCATCTCTCGCTCGAGGAACTCAAGAAATCAACCTCCTCTTCCTCTATACCCTCGCACGTCCAACTGGCGATAGACCGTCTTGATGATTACACGGAGGATGCCAGTGTTGAGTTGGAGATACGCATTGCGGACGAGGCACTGGCGGTTCAGGGATATGAGACCATGCTTTCTGTGCCCGGGGCGATATCTACTCCCTCTTCCCAGTCACGGTTTAGTCACAATCGCACGACGTCGGAAGCGCCTGCACCTACTCTAGGCGAACTAGAGTCACAGATTCAGGTGTTTCAATCCAACTCGGAGAAAGCACGACAAGGGTTCGAGAGGAAACTTGCTGATATTCAACACGATATTGCGAGGATGAAGCAAGTGGTACACGATCCAAGCGCTTCACTTGTAACTGAATTGGAACCGGATCCACCTATTCCTTCTGCTCAGAATACCAATCCCTCTGGATGGACATCATGGACAACACGGATTATACCAGGATCACCCTCGAGACCATCTAGCCCGGCACCCGTCTCACCCCCGACGTTTGGGAACGTGATGACGACGCCAAGGTTGAGGCATGCTTCGTCGATTCAACGGATGAAGCAGCAGTCACAGTCACCAGGCTCATCTAGGGACGATCCTTTCGCAGGTCTAGGATTGAAGGTTGCCATGCCAGGCAGCAGCTATCGGGCGGTCTCATTATCGCATGGACATGGACCTGGATCATCCCCAGGAGCAAGAAATAGAACAGTGTCATTGTTAGGTTTAGGTGGCATGGCAAGGAGTGCAAGTGGAAGCTTCGGAAGTCCGGGAAAGGGTGTAGCTCCGCCGCTCTCAAGATCAAGTAGTCATAGTGAAAGCTTACAGGATTCAGACGAGGAAATTGAATAGAATAGATTAGTCGTAGTATCTTTATTGTATATTAGTTTATATGCTGTCGGATACAATTCCTATCAGAGTCTCAAGAGAAATGACCTGCCCTAAAGTTGCTGATTGGTGTGCGCCAGACTGAGCGCTTATGGGTCTTCCGTCTACCACGATGATGAGCCCGTCACAAATATGCTATTCATTCGAATACTGAGAACATTCCTCCCACGCAAGTCAATACTGCACAGCGGTAAGTCCTTTTGGATCATTTTCTCTTCTAATGTCACTCATAAAACTATCGAAGCCTAAATGCTGCAGACGGTTTGAAGCAGCCGAAAAGGGCGTACGTGCAAAGGAAGTGCATCTCAGGCTAGTGGAACGCGTTAGACCTTCAACCCCAAATGCATTTGCAGTATGTTCGGTGTCTTGCTAGTGCTCAACCTACTTACTAACACTCTCTGTAAGGCTGTGGAGTGATCCCTGTAGCACATTGCAGCCGCAGACTCGGATAACTTGCTGTTACTGGCAACTGTTGCAGCGAACGAAGCTATTGAGAGTGCCATTAGCACAACCTCCGCGAACGTGCAATGGGATAGCTATGCGAGTAGAGATTCCAACCTAAACTGAATGAAAACAGGACTCTCAGGTTGAGCAGTCATTCATCCTGCATTCTAAGTTGGTCTCAAACTTCAAAGCACATAGGCGAGTAATAAGTTGTTCATATCCGTAATACCCTAACTAGCTAACTAAGTGTCACACATTAACCATGTCTGACAGACTTTCTCGCGACAGCATTTGTTGTCTCGGACATCGCGCTGATCATTAAGCCATTCTGGCATCGCTTCAATCTTGTTTCGTCTGCTAGGAAGTGGCTGCACTGCACGTCTTATCCCCTGAATGTGGTGTCAGTGCTCTGCACTTCAATTCAGCGTATATAATCCGTGCCATGGAACCGATTTCTACCCTGACATTCCACTGGCACAACTCGTATATGCAGCAACCCAACCCCAAATCGTCGCCAAAATCGGCAGAGACCATTTATTCGGACAGTATTCTTGTTGAAGGTTCCACTGACGCAGGTCATGACGCTAAACAAAAGGTCGAGGAGACCCTGAATGACAATGCTTGTCACACGACTATACCTTCTGCTCCTCACGAGAAGAGCATGCCGACAGGGTCTACAACGGACATAGTTCCCGAAGGCGGTTTGAGGGCCTGGCTCGTCGTCCTTGGGGTACGTTCTCTGCGAAAAAAATATCACGACATAGCTAACCACTCACGTTACGTAGGGGGCCTGTTGCCACTTTGCGACGTGAGTACCATCCTTGCCCTGGTCATTGTTCAGGATTCAGTATTACCTTCCGTAGATATGGGTACGGAGGCACATGGGGTGTGAGTGTCTTTCCATATCCCAGATGACATGACATTAAGCTCATGCTTCAAACAGGTGTTTCAGGCATACTATCAGCATACCTTTCTCGAAGAAATGTCACCTTCTGCGATGTAAGGTGTTTCTGCTACAGATATACTGCTCGTGTTCATAGTCTCAGTTCATGGATCGGGTCCATACAACATGCTACAGCTGTCATCCCATATCTAATTTTGGGGCACTTTTTCGACAAGGGGTACTTTCACTCGACCTTCATTGCTGCAAGCGTGCTCTTGGTCGTTGCCACTATGCTAGTGGCAGAATGCACGTCGTACTGGCAGTTTATGCTATGTCAGGGCATTATTACTGGAGTAAGGCCTATATTCTATTGCCACCTCCGCCACTAATATTTCAATCCTAGCTCTGTGTCGGTATCATTTGCACGCCGGTATCGCCCATTATCACCCAGTGGTTTAGAGAAAAGCGCGCCCTGGCATTGAGCTTGTCGGCGCTTGGCACTGCGTTGGGTGGCACTATGTTCCCGATAGTTGCACGCCAGCTACTTCCTCTTGTTGGGTACTGTGTTCGATAATCCTCTGGATTGTGCTCACTGCATAGTGATAGATTCCAATGGACGATACGTGTCATGGGGGTTATCATATCAATTACTTTACTTTTGGGAAACTTGGTTAGTATTAGCCTCTGGAATGTTGGGCCGCGTTGTGACTATGTTCACAGACTATTAGAAGGCGCCTTCCGCCGGCGGAAGATACACCGAGTCCCCTCATTACATTTGCTCCTCTCAAACATCGCGCATTCTTGGCGTATTGTTCAGCGTCGATTTGCCTGTATTTTGGTATTCGTGCCTGTAGGTATCGATCCTCGATTTTTCCCTGCATTACGAATAACACTGAATTTCTAGTTACAACATACGTTGCATCCGCTGCAGTCAGCAAAGGTATCCCGGAAGATTTTGCGTTTTACCTGGTATCAATTACGAATGGTATATCCGGTGTCGGAAAGATATCTGCTGGGTTCCTGTCGCTTCGGACTGGTACGTATTCACTATCTTCTGTAGATCGGAGGACCTACTTAACTGCATTTACCAGGTATACTCAACTACATGATCGCTACCTTGATAGCAACTACAATTGTCATCATCGGCTGGCCTACCGCTGCCACGCAACCTGCACTGATTGCTATTGCGGTTCTGTTTGGGTACGTACCGATATCAGCCACTGAGTAGACGTCTCCACTTACCTACGTAGTTTTACTTCGGGAGGCTATTCTGCCCTAACCTACCCGCCCGTCATTGAGCTGGGTGACCCCAAACATCTCTTTGGTCGATTGGGCCTACTTTCATTATCAATAGCTATTGGTGGTTTATCGGGACCCCCTATAGCTGGTGAGATTCATAAGATAGCTGGGTTGCAGGTTATGGGCTTCTACGCCGGTGAGTGATCGATACATGAGCTTTTGAAAGATTATTCGATGCGCTGACTCGGAATGAACTATAGGAGGCTGGATACTACTCGGTGTTGGACTTTTGCTCTTCATGACATATTCTTTGCTCGGGAAGGTATGGGGAAAGGTGTGATTATGCGATTTCCATTGTATATTTATAAGTAGCATGATCTCTATGTATTTATCTAGTCTGATAGCTTGTTGCGTTGAGATCAGGAACTTTAATAGCCTGTGTTGCCTGGACAGTATAGAAAGCATAGCAAGCACGTGTAAAAGCAAGCTGATGTTGGCTCGGCAATGCGGATAGAGAATACAAACCTTTGCTCATCTTTGCGTCTGAACCTAGAGGCCCTACCTCGGAATTAGAAGGTGCTATAACCAGCTGCAGTTACGAACCGCACGGAACTTCCGCTGAATTTCCAATTTGCAGTTTTCGGCCGCGCTACAGCGCTGTATGAACTTCATGGACTGCAAGTTTGAGTATTCGTCATTATGAATCATTTCCGGTACAGACCCCCAGTGAGACTGTATTGCGGTGAGTTCTCCCGGAGAATGGAATGAGCCTGCAGGTAACAGCGAGGAAAACACGTTGCACGCAATAGTTTGCGCCTTGATGGTCCTGAGGTTATAACCTAGATCCCGCGCAAGGCCCCTGGTCAGTAAACTAACGCTTGACCATATAAATACTCACCCGCCTCGAAATGTGAAAATCCGACATCGTTCCTTGATCTAACCGAGTCGTCATCAACGATCTTCGAAATTCGAATCATTCTGATGGACACGGCGTGATGCGACGTATGACGAAAAACAGCCAGTGAGCTCGTGTTGTGCAAGCTAAAAAACGTTGTAGAGTGCTGCCCTTTCTTATCGATCTCTGTGATTGAAGCTTGATATATACGGATGGTGGGCCACCATCAACTTGGCGCCACTGGGAGTTCGAAAAGAGCGTGCCTTTGTACTTGCTAAAGATGGGTGATTGGTCTGTCAAGCATGACATGGAGCGGTCCATTCTTTGCTCAGAACACGAGAACAGTACTATTAGAACAATAGCAAGCGCTTCTATAGCCAGGTAACCCCGCACCCCTGGCTGTGGGGTAGAAGACCGGCCGAAAGCTGTTGTTCTGAGATATAAAGGACCTAGAGTACAATCCCCAAAGAGTTTGTACTCCCCGTCATCACTTGTACTGCGGTTGGAGACCGGAGCTTGCAACCTCGGCCTGTAAGCGGGGCTCCGTTAGCCATCTAATCGACAGTGCCCCAATTCCCCGGCAGAGTCAAGCTGACTAGGATTCTTCCAGGAGATCGGAGAATCCATTAGCAAGTTCTAGAGAAATCGCAGAGCAGCAGAGAAGCCTAGTCAGTCGTAGTCAAGGGTCGTGAGTAAAGCAGCTGAGTCATGACCGAAAAGTATTTACATCCTTGCACAGCCGCAATCGTGGGTAAGGAATTTTTTTTTTCTTCCGGACGACATCGGTCTACCCCAGGCTCGAGTCGGCCAGCCCAAAACTTCTTCTTTTCCCTTTTCCTTTTCCCTCGGGGCCTTCGCCCACAGATTCTACTTTTATTATATTCTTCCTGCCAAATCGGCATCAATACCCCTTATAAATCTCTTCCTTAATCTCCGACCTCATTTTTGACGACCCACGACTAGCTCACGACTCGGAATTCTTCTCAAAACTATAATGACAGAATACGACTATTCACCAGGCGCTGTGGAACGATACCAAGAGAAGTTGCGAGGTATTGGACGATGGGCGGAGGAAACTGGAAGATATCGACCAGCGAATCCACACTTACCAACGACACCGGCAATGCATGTCCAGGCTCTGCGGGATGACAGAGATACAGATATATACTCGAGGAAGAGTAGTCACAAGCATCGGTCGAGGTCGGTGGACCAAGGCAGTAGTAGACCTCACAAACCTACTCGTTCCAATACCTATGGCAGCACGCCAAACGGCTACCTTTCACGACCTGGAATCCAACCACAAACCTCGCGATATCCAACTCCACAAGCACCTCTTCCCCCTACTTCATACCCACAAAAAGACAGGAACGTTTCACGATCTTCTTCACGTTCACATGGAGGAAGCATGTCCACGGCTTCACTACCTCATCCGCAGCCTAGGCGTTCGAATACGATGCCACAGCCGCCACCACCACCACCGGTACCTTACAGACAATCGCCTGTACGCGCCAATACAACCGGTGCAGGGGCTTATACGAATATCTACTACCCGCCATACAAGGAACCCGTAGTGATTCCGACGGGAGGATATGCCGTTTTCCCAAACAACGGGATGGTAAGTAACCGTTCTTTACTTTCCCGCAGCATGTTACTCACTACTCGTGCACACACACAGGTCCCACCACCACCCATCATGGCGCCAGCACCCATGCCACCTCCAGTAGCGCCAACAAAGTCCTCGTGGCTTTCAAAGCTCACGGGCGGTATTCTAGGTTCCAAATCACCGCCGTCATCTCCTAGTCCCAGAAGTCCGACAAGCTCGCAACAATATGTCTACATCCCAGATGTAAAGCGCTCCAAATCGCATAAACACAAGCGGTCGTCTAAAAGGCATGGAGAACGCCACGGACGGTCATCGGAGAGACGGTATAGTTACTAAGACGCTTTAGGCGTTGGAGTGGAAAAATTACTCTTTTATCGATTTGCACGATACCAGCACGTCTAATTACCTGTATACCTTTTTTCCAGCTTTTTTCATATTCCTCGCTTCCTTATCGCTTTGTGTCTCCATTTATCTTTATATCACCTGTAGCTACACTTCTATCTCGGACATCAACTCTTTATTCTCGCTAGATGACTTGACGACTACATAGAGCTGTGTAATGAGCTTTTGCGTAATTGACATTGGATGGATTCACCTATACAACAGGCGTTGTTATAAGCTAGCCTGGGAGCCTGGAGGACGACAATACCATAGTCCTACTCGTAGTTTGGTAAGACCTAGCAATGTAAAAAAGAACACTACTTGACGAGAGTGGGATTCGAACCCACGCCTTAATTTGTGCGTGCAGATCGAATCCCATTCAGATCCAAGTTTCCCAAAGCATATCATCCTATTCACGTCACCCGGAAACCTCCCTTATCAAGACAAGCGCTCGGTGAGCGCCCAGCTCTTTGTCTCTGAGACACTCACCTTTTAGGGTGTACCTACCACACTTCGCAAGTGTTGGTCTCCCTAGTCTGGCGCCTTAGGCCTTAGACCGCTCGGCCATCTCGCCTTATCACGTGTGTGAGATATGAGTAATGTAACGAGTCACGGACGGAACCTCCTTCGGTGCTTTCAAGCTCCCGAATGCTTCAAGTCACGGTCAGAAACTCCCTTCTTATCGTCAACTTGAATTGTCCAGAGTCAGTCAGCCCGTGCCGCGATATGAACCGTATGCACTGCCATCCAATCGTAACTTCTTGGCGGAACCCTCTTCGGTCACTTCGTAGCGGGCAGAGTCTGGACACACACTCTATTTGGGATCACAATTGTACACAAGAGGAATGGAACGGTCAATAGCAGTAATTATTACACTCCGCTTCAATAATCGTCCTCATCTAGAACAGTACATAGCACTATTAGCAGAGAGTCGTACGAGAGCTGCAAGGAACTTACTTCCGGTGTATGTTCCAGAGTACTGTCTGGTGCCACCATAGGACCCTTCATCGTCATCATTGTACTCCCCGTCATCGTCTCCGTCCCCGTTACTATCGCTGTCTTGTCCATTCCCACTATTGCTATACTGCCCACGGCGATTGTTTTGATAGGCTTGCATATTATCGCCACGCGTGTTAGCCTGATAAGTGGGCTGGCGATCATTGGTAGCAGGAGTAGCTTGTTTTTCAAGCAAGGACTGCACCATAGCCGTGAGATGTTTCACGGATTCCTGGAGGTCCGATACAAGCGCCACGAGGTCAGGAGCCTATTACGAGGCCACCAGGAGCTTCAGTTTCAAGTGATGAATGGATGCCAGAGATACGTACCTCAGGAGTGCTGCCATCCTCTTCTGGCTCATCCTCTTCCAGTGATTCCTCGAGAGATTCAAGCTGAGCAATGACTTTTTTGTTCGACCCGCTAGCATACTAGAACTATGTGTTACCATTGGACATCCGAAAAGATTTTCCGAGACTAACCGCTTCAAACCACCCAGCAAAAAGTCCGCCGAAGAAACTGTTGACCTGCAAACGACTATCGAGCTTCTGAACATGCCATCCCCGAAGTAAGTTCTTCATCCGTGTGTGGAACTCAAACAGTAACAGCTCCAACGTAAAGCACATATAGAACCACTCATCATCGTTGATGTGTGCAGCATTCCTAGGCGCAGAATCATCTTCTCCTAGAAGCTTGTGCAGTTGGCTTTGCAACACCTCGAGCACGAGGGGAATGAACCACTATCAGGAGGTCAGTAAGTGCCAGACTACAGGGCACCAGTAACTCACCAGCTCAACGCGCGAACCAAACCTCGGAGTAAGGCCATCCAAACTTGAATACTCCTCGATTATGCCATCATCGCCGGTGACCTCATGGAACAGTTCCTGATTGCTGGTAGCGTATTCCTCTGTCAATCTTTCCATTTCCTCGTGATTGTAAGGGACATCCTCAGTGAAAGTTTCGTCATACCCGGTGGCGGTAGACCAGCGCGTAATGTCGAGAAGGGCATTCAACACACGAAGGTACGCTTCAATGGCCGCTACCACATCTCCCTCCTGTGTCTCAGCCTTCGCTGTGAGAGCAACTTCTTCAATCTCCCAGACGAGTTCAGCAATCTCAAAGGACGTGCTGTTGTTTATCATGGTTAGCTTTTGCAGACAAGGTATGGATTCGGCCCCAACATACTTGTATACCGACACCTGCCATCCGAGAGCCCAGCTACGTCACAAAAGTTAGATCTTGACCTGCAATTTACAAGAGAACTCACAAAGCAAACAGTTCCGGAACGGTCCAACCCTCTGGCTTGTGCTTCAAGAAATTGTTGAACTCCCGGACAGAGACATAACCACTCCCGTCGTCATCGATAGCATCACCAATGGCGGGATGGACTAGGGCAAGGTCCAGTTTGCTCTATTGTTAAGACGTAGGCACTTACACATAACATAAGTGAACACCGAAAGTGTCCAGTTGTCTCGCGGGAAGTGCTCGTTGCCGTTTTGTTCCGCAAAAGTATTCTGAAAATGTCCACAAATTTCTGAGTCGGGTGGGTTTCAGCCGGAAAGCGCGAGTTACAGACTACGTTGTTACTTGCCATCAACAAATAGCTTGCTTTTAACGCTGGCTTTCCAGCCCTATGATGCATGGTTAGTGTCATTGTTCCTGGACAATGTCATGACATGGAACTAACAAGATCTAGCTTCTCATCAGCGTCTCGATGCACATAGTGCAAACTGGCAACATACCTTGCCACATTTTCTTGAACTCTTCGTTGTCAATGAGGTTGTGAGGCCCAGAATTCAACTACAGGAACGCTATGGTGAGTGTGTTAGAAAAAGACGGTTTCACCACAAACCTTTCGCATAACTTCGCCTTGGAATCCCTCAATCTTGGTAGAGATAGTCAATGTAGCTTCATTTAGCTTCGTGATAAAGTTTTCTCTGGTAACTTCGTCAGATGCCCATGAAATTTTACTGCTGCAAATGACAACTAACCTGTGCTTCTCCAGGAGCTCATGCAGGTCTTGGTGTAGTATAACCTTTGTCTCTGAGGTAACTCTGTCACCAAACACTTTCGCGATAGCTGCAATCGTGGCATCATTCTGAAATAAATTAGCACGAACGTATTTTGCCTGAAAACAGCGCTAGAACATACCATGTCAACATCCTCAATATCCCCTGCTTCCTGAATGATCTTTTCTGCATCTTTCTCTTGCTTCGTCGTGGCCTTGGGTAGATTCGAGACGATGGATAAGATTCGCTTGATATCTTCGCTAGTAGCGGCAACAGTGACGGCCGTGTACGAGCTGAGGGCACTTTGGATCCTCTCCTGTATCTCATAAGCACGTTCAGTAAATCCCTTGAGTTCTTCTTCAAACGCCTTGGCCTTGAGAAAGCGGACTAGAGTTGTATCGTCAGTTCCTGCGTGCCTGCCAGACAGCGAGAAACATACCAAATGCACGTCTACACTTTGTGTAATACACCCTATGAAATTGTTTTAGGGACCTGTTAGGGATACCGTCATAACTGAGGGTAGAAACCAACTCACTCTGCCGAGACGCCTAACACCAAAAGGTATCAGTGACCTCTCGGACTCTAGGCAGTTCGTGTACATACCAAAGTCTTGCATTATATTGTTCATTTCATCGAAACAGTGATCAAGCTCGCCTTGGATGTCTTCCATGTCGGCCTGTTCCAGATATCTGACAAGGAACATCGTAGAGGCCTGACCCATCGTTAGTGAGCCAAGAATAATGACAATTGAATGGCGAGCCTTACGAAAGCCTGATACACCACAACAAACTCCTCGCTGTTTTTTCTTCGTGCGATTTCGCACTCAAGCAGTTTCTGGGTGACGGTGAGCAAGAATGTAGATCGTGACTTTTCATCTACTACATACCGCTAGAGTCTTCACGGCGACCTAGTCAAGTCCGAGTCAAAATATAGCATCCCTTGAAAATGGCAGATATCAACTCACACCGGCATAATCATTCATTCCGGCGATTGCATCGGCGAATGCTACGCCCTGTTGGATATATTCGAGAATCTTACGCGTCCTTTGATTACTTTTCTCCTTGGTCTTTCTTTTACCTAGCAACAGAGGCAATTAGATGGTAAGCTTGAGTGGACGGGGAATATGTTGTACTGGATGCTCCTTCTTCGGCTATAAGCTTGTTGACCTTGTTAAGGGCCTCTTCCATCTGGCGGCTGGCCTCTGAAGACGGATTGAGTACTTTTCATGAGGAGGTGGAAACGCCGTACTTGCTGGATCAATGTTGGATGCCATGGCTGTGGGTTCCAGCTTCAACTTGCATCGATATCAAGAGTTTATGTATGGTATTGCGCGCTTATGCTGGTGCGAGGAGATCAGCGCTCATCGGGCGCTGAGGTCTTTCAAACAGTCATCAACAGGGTTATTTCGCTGGTGCAATACAGTTGCTAAAATGGGGTACGCGCCTTAGCTCTATAAAAATCCTTGGTCCGATAGTGTTCACCAAGTACAGTTCATCCATCACTCGGAATGCCGTTCGATGAACTAAGTTGTCAGGACTTCAGCGCCAATCTGTCGTTGAAGAAGCTGTTTTGTGGAGTCCAGCCAAGGTATTAAAACGTTTGCCATGGTCGCTACGATTACCCTGGGTTTTTGAACTAGACCATTGATACTTTTCACTGCTGATTGGATGACTTCCATCGATTAAGGCAGGGAAAATACTGTGACGAATTCCTCTGGGGAATGCTTGTGACCAGGCTCCTCCTGGAATCTAGTTCCTATCACCAAAGGTCTTAGACCAAAAGCGTGAGCCTAGACTTGAGTACATTCATTTAGTGCTAGAGTTGGAAAAGAAAACGTACGAGATTTAGATTGATATATTGATACTTGGTCTTGTCCTGAGCGAGGAGGAAAAGCGCGTCGAGTCAGTGACGAGTCGTCGGTGTAAGAAGGATGCGTGGAAACCAGACCAAATCGGCAAGGGTCCGGAAATTACCACGCCCACTCCCGCCCTATTTCTTTGGTCGACGCGTCCCGCACTTGTAATCCAGCACTCACCATGGACAAAACTACCTACAAATCATTCGGCAGCTTCTTGCAATTGATAGGACCGCTCATGCATCACTAGCCGTGATGTATTTTTTCTCGCGACTCACGAGTGCCAGAATTGAAGCTGACAGCTTGATGCTCATCAATTGTGCTGTGAACAACTCTTTCTTCTACATCATCACCAACACTGCAGAAAGTAGCGGCGGAGGCAAAGATGTCCTCTGTAGGTGATATATGGTTTGCATCTATTCAAAATTTACTCATCTTACTGTCGTATAGGTACCATCACCAACATCGTACATCAACTTCGCACCTGGATCGCATTGGGCAGGCCAAACCTTCTGGAACTCAAAAAGTCCTTCGCTTGATCAATCATGGGAATGCGTAATGAAAGAGGCCAACAGATATGACGATGATATGGTGAAGAATTGGAAGGAGGACATTGATACACTGCTGGTTTATGTGCGTTTAACTTTTTGCTCTGCTCAGTTCAAATGTTCAATGTTAACGATACCACCACGGGTAGGCAGGCCTCTTTTCTGTAGTTGTTACGGCCTTTGTCATCGAATCATACAAATGGTTAACAGAAGATCCAGCTGATACTACCGTTGCCCTTCTCACCCAAATCTCTCTGCAACTTGTCGAAAGGAATGCATCCGCAGTCTCTCTTACCCAAAACGCCCAGTTCGTTATTGACCAGTCGGCCGTACGAATCAACTGTTTCTGGTTCCTCAGCCTCATTCTCAGCCTCACATCCGGTCTTTTTGCATTACTCTGCAAGCACTGGTTGCGAGAGTATGGGCGCGATACACCAACGCGGACACAGGCAGAAGCTTTAGGACTTCGTCAACTTCGTAGCGAGAGTCTTCAGAAATGGGGAGTTCCGTCCATTGTGGCTGCGTTACCTATCCTCCTCGAGGTGGCACTTCTGCTCTTCTTTGCGGGCATCTTAGACCTCCTCTGGGCCCGTCATCTCGTGCCATTCGTCCTGGCAACGGTTGCCGTGGGCATCAGCGCTGGGATGTACTTCGTTACCACAATCCTTCCTAGTCTGACCATTCCAAAGGCCGACTACGGCTGGAAGCAGGTATCATACGGCTTCCAATACATCTCACCCTTCCGTTCACCTCAATCATGGGCGGTATACCGTATGGTCTGCAAGCTCTTACATCCACTCTTTCAACTTTCTCCCATCGACAACCTCTTCACTAAAACAGGCCTGTGGTTTCCAGTCAAGTATCCTGCACGTGACTGGTCGCGCTTGGACCTCGGTGTCGTCCGGATGTTCGATGAAAATATCTTTTCCTTGTCAGAGAGCGGTGTCGGCTACCTGAAGGTGTACGAACTTCGAGGACTTCAGTGGGCTGTGACCATGTTCCGAGACAGCCCTTCGATGCTTCCTCACCTGCAGAACGTACTGTCCACGCTCCAACCCTCGGTTGCGTTGTCGGTTATCCTCAACTTTTGGCAGGTCACAATGTGGAACAATGTCACGCAGGCGGACGTCGTTAAGGCTCTCGAAGATGAGACCAGCTTCAAGGGCATCTTTACGGAAGGATTAGACCAATACCTCTACTTTTCCCGGGCCCCCGATATACCACATCCTGTTCTTCTTTCCCCACATGGCGTCTCCCTGATGTATCATCAACAGTTCTGGATGTATATTGCATCCAGCGAGGTGACACTCCTTCACCTCCAGCGCCTCCATATCCGAGTTTGAACAATCCAAGGCGCACAAGGCCACGAAAATGCGTTTCTTTGTTCCATTCCCCGTTGCAGGAAGGCTGTGGACACACTCTGACCCTGACATCCGCAAACGAAGCCTGTTCCTGATACGGGTATTCTGCAGGTCATGGAAGTCTTACGCCGATATCGACTTGAAACAGGGTCAAGCCTCTTTCGCACCTCGATTTGACGATCGGCCGGCTTTCGTTCTTGCTCTCTCTCGACACCTTTCCCAGTCAGACCGCCTCTCGGAGCTGCTGGTCTCCCGGGAAGGACAGGCGTTCATTAAATTCATTCACGAAGAGATCATTCGCTGCCGTTTGTATGAGCCATGGGATTGGTGGGATACGATGAAGATGCGCAGGATGCTCATGGCGGAATGGTACCATGCTATCGAGAGGGCAGCCCAAGAAGCCGGGCATCTACCTTCAGAGCGCTTTGCTCCAATCCCTGATCCTATCGAGAGTGCTGCGCTGGATACTCGCGATGGCGTGACAGTCGTAATGGAGACGGTGGACCACACAGGAAGCCAGCCAGAGATACAGCCTTGTCCTAAGTCCAATTGACCTGATCGACGGCCGTGTTATTCTGTACCTATTAATCTGATACTATCGAGGCAAACACATTGGGCCCAACAAAGATGACCCTGCATCGGATTCGAGTAGAGTACGACATTGTCTTGTATGTTGAGTACCTCTACTTTGCATGCGTATATAATGTACAGGGAAACAGTGTATGGTCGGATCCTTGAAGACGTTCAGCGTTTCCGTGACTATATTGGCCTGCGAAGACATCGTAGCCCCAAGGGTTATGGTGAAGCGTAGATGCGACATCGTACTGTAATATAGTTCGTAAGGGATATTAGATTGTATCATTGGTGAGCTCTCTTCGACGAGGAAGCACGAGGTGGCTCCTCATCGTCACGTTTACGCTTCGATGCATCGGAGGCTCCCAGAAGATTAGGCATTTTATGAATCGTTGCGTGGACAGTCATGGCTCGTCGTGAGAAAAGGTCGAGGAACAGGTTTCCCTGTCAAGCCTCGTGGGTCCTCCAGAGCTTTGTTGAATAGTTTCAACAGAACCGATTCCATTCCAAAAGCCCTCAGTCTCAAGCATCAAAGGTTACAAATTGTCTATTTCATAGTGTCCGACCCGAATCAAGTCGTAGGTAGTACATCATGCCGAGGTTGCTACCAGAGACCTACACGGAAAGAAATCGCAAGTAGAGACTGAATAAGACCAGAAAAAAAAGGAACACGTATATTATGTCCCAAAGGCTACTTCTTCGATCCGGAAGGCCTCCCTATGAAGTCTCTTCGAACCAGAACCGCTGGGTGCCTCCTTGGGCTTTTTCGACTCGGTACCTTCCTGAGGGTCTTTCTTGTCGCGCTTGCGCTTCAAAGTACGGGAGGGGTGCTCGCTCATCGCACGGATATAGGGTGTTGTGATGGAGGGTCGTACCACCGGTTTCGCCGTCAAGCCTCGTGGATTCTGAAGAGCTCTGTTGAAGACTTCCAGCATCCACCGAGAAGCCTGATCTAGTTTCTTCATATTTTCATCGTAGACCCAGACAGGGTGGGCGAGCACCTCCAGGAATTCCAGCGGGCAGTGTTCCTTGGCAGATATCGTCCAGACCATCTTCTCATAGGCGGTCATCTGTACCTGGGTTGGCTGTCTCTTGTAACGAGCGGCCAAAACCTCCTCGAGCGCGACTACAAGATCCCGAAGAGGACTTATGGGAAGCCTAGCATCGTCTGCCATGAAATGCGTGGTCATATATAGCTCCTTGCCTTGGCCGTCAACTACTACCTCCTCGTCGTCAATCTCGTCGTCCACGAACCATGCATCGTAGACTTTGTGAAGGTGTCGTTGAAGCTGCAATTCCGCCACTCCGTGTTCGCAGCGAATAAGTACGATATAGGAAAGAACGTGAAAGAAGGATTCAAGGTCGTCGAGTAGAGTGTGTTCCACGGTCCCCGGAGCATTCGAAAGCAAGTGTACGGACATAAACTGCCAGGTTCCCTGTGGAACGACTGTTAGCTCCTGCGCTCATATCAGTAGAAAAGCCAAACTTACCGTACGCTCCATGATTTGCGTACCTTTCGGCATAGTAGACTTGGCAAGCTCCCAATCAATGAGCAAACCTCCACCATCAGGGCCAATAAGAATATTCCCTATACTGACATCGCGGTGAAGTATTCCCCTCTTGCATGCATCGGTGTGCGCTATGGCAGGTTGTTAGTAGTATCCGCACCTAGTAAGCGATGATGAACGTACCTTGGACTGCATCTCTCATCGCCGTGACTAGTTCTCGAGTATTCTTGAACTTGTACAATGGAGTGCCAACTTCTTCGAACAAGAGGAGATGGTGACAATAAACGGTGATTTCTGTGGCAACTTCGTCGTCACACCAGGTGTGAGTATCCGTTTGTTGCCACTCCCCTTTCACGTCTCCAGCTGCAATAACTGTAGGGATGTGCTCCACTCCCTTCAGCATTTCATAAACGTCCGACTCCTTCAGGTCGTCTGGCCGAAGGATCCTCCACGTGTTCTTGAGGAAGACTTTCTTCCCCTCCTCGTCAACGAGGACAAAGCCTTTCGTGCATCGACCATCGGGAGAGGATGCCGACGGTGTTTTGACGGGATCAGCACCATAGTAATAGTGCGTCATTCCTGTCTTCCCATCTAACACCTCCACTTTGTAGACTTTGACGTGCGATAGCAATCCTAAGACCGCTTTAGTCCTCTTGATGTTGGCAGTGTCAGATTCGTCAGCAGGGGTAAAGGACAAATCCCAGCCTTGATTCTCCAGGAACGCGTGGTTGAAGGACCAAACGAAATCCACGAGCCACGGTTCCTTGGTGTAGTCGAACTTGCGTGTCACTACCACGCCCGCTCGATCCCAGCGGAGGAGCCTCGCCGAATCTCTGGTCACCAACACAGAAAAGGCGTGAGTGCGGTGTTCTGATACCATTTGGGTACCCGCCCAGAATGCCATTTCTTTTCGCTTCAGCTGGGATTCTTCGGATGCTCCAAGAAAAGATGCACTATCGAGACTATCGTTGAAGAGCTCTGGATCTCCAGAAAAGGCCACGTTGATGTAAGCAGGTATTGTGTACTCGGTGGACAGAGATATGGATGGATGTGTTTCGGTAGCATGCTGAGCAGTGAATTTGCACGAAGAGTTGGCGATATTGACCTTGAGATTTGGGGAAAAGGGTCGGATAGCGTCCACCTAACCATAAATCTGAGCTGAGATATGTACCAGAACGAACAGGATCAATCTCACCATAAGTTTGCGTGTCTCTTCTATCGGGGTCGAGGAGGTGCAGTTGACTACATATTCAAACGCCTGCTTCCGCTCTTTGTTAAAGGAAGGCATATCGTCGGTTTCGTTCGGGAGGTATTTTTGCAGGAAGTCCGAAGGCTCGACAGGTCCAACGTAAAAAGCCCCCGATTCAAGTTCAGCGTTTGGAGGCCTCCAGTTTTTCGGTAGCTTGTTGGAGATTTGAGAGTGACCAGTCGAGTGCTTCATGTGTGCTTGTTGAAGAAAGGGTTGATCGTAATGGTTGGGTACCCAGATATTTATGTGGAAGACAACGTGATCGTGTTCTGCCAAATTCGGTGGACAATGAGAACGGTACTCGCGGCGGCATTGTCCTTGTTGTGGCCCTTCAACTTCGCCTGTCCCTCTTAAAACACATCATTCTCTTGTCAAAAAAAGAAAGAAAACATTGCTACAGCGAAGGCATACCTCATGATCATGGATTCCTCAGTAATACACGGATGATCGCTTGCGAGACCACCAGTATCTTCATATAACGATATGTCATCATGCGACAGTATAAGCTGGGATGTGTATCGGATGAAAAGATGGTGCATTAATGCTCAAGCACCGACTTCTGAGCCCAGGAGTTGGAACAATATCTGCTTTGGGTGGTGAATCATTAACGTACGCGCTTGGGAAAGAAGGATCGACAGTCGGCTCACCTGCTGGGTTTTCGAGCCTTCACTACTCCAACTGACGAGGCTGCTGAGGGTGCCTATGGAATCATGGTTCGACCTGCGTGTTCAACAACTAGTCGCTTGCGGTGTTTTGCACGAAGACCTAGGAAACGATTATAGTTGAATCATAAATCGTGTGCCTTCCATGTCGTGTTCTAAGGATCAGGATTGTCCTTTTTGCAACGGGTCAGTGATAACCGGACAAAATGAGCCTGCCAACGACAAACTCACCTCGACCTGTTGAACTTCAGTATGGTATCCTATTCCGCTAATTGTTTCTCTGTGACAATGCTACGAGATCTCCACATGACCACGAATATCCTTCAAGACGACCGACGACCCCTAAACCTGAAGTTGAGAGTAGTCAGTTAGGGACGAAATTCGGAACGAACGGCTCACTGAGAAACACCGTGCATTCTGCCCAAGTAGCTTATTCCTTGTCATATTCATCCCGGTATTCGTCGAAGAATGGAGCGTTTGTCGGAAGAAAAGTTGAAGGAAAATCGACCCAGGACCAACCTTTGGGCCGGATTCCATGGATGTCATTGGAATGGCGCTGCAGTTCCAAGCTCTGAGAATATGTCCAGAATTACGACGACTGAGTAGGCAGGTCCTTGACGAAATGAAAAAGAAGATGGTGGTCAAAGACAAGGTTGTCGAACCGCGGGCATATCACCACTACCAGCCCCATGATGGCTTGCGCTACTACCTGCTCATACATAATCCTATACACGGCATGTACAATACATTACAAGAAGCAATACTAATGCAAGCCCAAGATATATCAAGATACCACACAGTGATCCCTCATTCCTCGCAAACCTGTGTCGTCATATTGGACAGTGTCAAGAACGCCTCCAACAACGCCGGAACCACAAACGGCTCTCTGCATTCCCTCTCCACATCCTTCAACCCTTCTTCAGCAACTTTTCTTCTCCGGCGTTCTTCATCAAGTTGCTTTTCGATCATCTTTAGTCGGGTTTTGTACACTGTTTAAGGATGGAATCAATATAAAGAGGGATCGAAGGTCATGTTGAGGAAGACACACCAAGCTCACTCCCCGCAGACATCATCCCACTAGGAGAAGCCTCTGGTATGTTAGGCGCGTTCAAGCGCTTGAGTTCATCCAGTATAGCCTGTTCCTTCTCCAGCCCAGCTTGGATTTGCCTCCGGATTTCCGCGAGCTCAGCGAGGAGCTTGGGTACATTGTCTTGGGAGACCGGTATCGGTTTGGTCACGGTCAGTGCCTGAGGAGGAAGTAGTGTCGCTGAATGGGATTGAGGTATAGAAGCGGCGGAGAAGATGTTAGATTGGCTTAGCTGTGGTACAAAGATGTTCAACTGATACCAAAGTAACGAAAAAGGAGACAAACAGTACGATTATGGTTGGAATGAGAGCTGAAAGCTACGTTCTCGGGCATTGGTATAGGTATAGGGATGGGCATGGGCATCGAGGGCTTCGTCTGCAGGGGTACTGGCATATCAGCGAGGGAACAAGGAAGAACAAATGAAGAAGACGAACCGGAGACGTGGCCTGAGGTTTCGTTGACCCCGGTGATTCGGAAGCCTTCGCGGTCTGCGAAAAAGAAGTCAACACGGGAAGTTGTCACATGGAGTATTAACAGCACCGTTGATAGTGCTCGTGGAGGAGATGCCTACAAGAACAAGTTAGCGAAAAGTCGCCCAGTTTTGTAGAAACCGACATACGTCGATCATAGAAGTCGCTCTGCTTGAATCACCGCTATCGTTCATCTTCATTTGCTCCCCAATACCGTCGAGAAACATCTGTGCTTCCTGCTGTAACACTTGCTCTTGCTGAGTGGGCTCGGTTCTTGTCCACGAACGATTCGCGTAATACTTGACTGGCTTCTCTGTGCCATTGGAGATTGGAGGTAGATCTGGTCCTTTGTGTGAGTCGCGACGCCCTCGTTGCCTACACAAGCACAGACATATTACATTGTTATTGGGGAAAGATAGCGGAAAGAGCACGCACCCCTGACGGTCCAAAACTATCTTTTCACTGTACAGAAATACATTGAGCCAACGACTCTTGCACGAACAACACGGTCTGGCTGCACATTAACAACTTTCGACAGGTCTCCTTGAGTTGTGCCTGTTCAGCTTCGTTTTGGGGTTGTAGTTTCATGCGTAACGTATGGTCGAGTGTCTATGCAGCTCAGTAATTAGCTTAGGCAGCTGGCTAAGAAGTGAAAGACACGCACGCTGTTTACCGTCGTGGCCCAAAAAAATTCGATTGTCCCTCTTTCCACCACTGAAATGTTTGCATTTGAAGGTAACGGGATTTTCAGAGCACCCAGGTCAGTCTTGAGGATCTGAATTGCATTTCCGTGATCTTCTGGTGAGATGAGAGAAGCTTTGAGGCCTTGATATTTCAGCGTAACCTTGTCGAGGATTGAAGGCTTCGAGTTCATGGTCGTGGTGAGAGAAACGTGTCTACGTAAGCGCCAGTGGCAGTCTCTTTCCTCGACGTCGACCTGTAGGGACCAGTGGCCACCACGTCAGCCATCATCAAGTTTCTTCCTGGCCAAAAACGATCTCCGAGAACATAGAAACATGGGAAAATCAAACCTTGTCATCTGCTTGTCATCATCTCATCCATATGGACCCACAACACCGAAACCTTCATTCGTCCATTCCTATTGGTCAATAACCAATCGTACCACTCTCTAAACTCCTGTGTGTCTGTAAAGGTTGCTTGAATACCAAATCTCTCCGCAAGGACATCCTCCGAGTCGGAATCGCCTACTTGAAGTTCTGATTCATAGGAGGATAATCCAATCTCTCGATGCTGACCCGAAATCTCGTCAATGAGTCGCTTCTGGCTCATTAGAAAGGCGACGGCATCGGGATTGCAGCACACTATGACATTAACTTCGTGCATCCTGACAATTGTTCGGTCACTCCAAAGTCGTAAGCACCGTCAGATGTGCGTTGACCTAATCTCACCTAGGAGTCATACCAGGTTCAGTGCTGGCAATCTACATCTTCATTGTTCTCAACACGCTGCTAGCTTATCTCCCGTTCCGGTGGCGAGGTCGTTCACTTTGGATAATCTCTTTCTCATCTAGACCCCGCTTGATCTGCTGTGGCATCCGATTGGCTTTGGGCGCGGAGCTTTGAACGGATAGGTGCCCTGAAACGGAAAGTCACAGGTGTGCCTAAAACGACTGTCCTACGACTACGGCAGTCCAGTTCACCGTCCACTATTCACTCAAACTTTGACCACAAGAGATCATGGCATTTCGGCCGAACGTTTTCGGATTTATCCTTGCCCTTCACTGGAATAAAGCCGCAGCTACTATCCTGCTTGGCCCACCGGTACCACTTCGATCGCTGGATCCCGTAAATGACTCCTTCAAACTCCTCGATGGCAATTGGACGTTTATACCGAAAATCCTCGCACCACTCGGCGAACTAGGAGTAGAATGTCAACAGGCTCTACCAACCCCATCACGTTAATCATCGTGTATTCGGCCGAAAATCGAGTAAATTTACTACCCCCGCCTCCTACCCAACAGCCCCGCCTTCTCCCCATGTACTTTATCTATTTATGTGCGTCGTTCATCTCAATGAAAGTCATTTGGCTTCAACCTTCATCAGTCCGACGTCGAATGCGTGATGGCGGGACTCCGTCTACCCCAGGCCCTCCTCATCCATGATCAAGTGGCACGAGTACCCGTATACCTGACTCGTTCTCATCAGAACATGGTCAGTAACTCTTCAAGATGGATCAGCAGGCCAGGCCAAGTGTATACCCCACTTAGGGTCAAGAGCTTTGAATCGTCAACTGTACCTCAGACCACGAATCAACGTTAACTTCTCGTGGCACGAGGATTCTTGAACCTATCGTTATCACTTAAGCAGCCGCGGCCTGTCACTCAAAATTCAAGTCAGACGTTTGATGTTCTTGCATCGAAGTCTCTCTGAGGGGAGAGAGCGGTATCTTATAAATTAACCTCTAAACCGCGGCGTTCCACTCAGAATCCACACGCATCGTCAACGGTACATTTGAAGTTGACATTGTGGCACATGTTTCGTCAATGAAGAACTATCAGAAAACATACGAACTCGAGGTTTCTTATCCCTATCTTCTCCAAGCTTGAAAAGACAGCTCCAGCACCAATGGCATGCTCCCTAACTCGACGTTGCAGACCCTAAATCCAAACTTCCACAATAGACATGTCGATCATGGCATATGTAAACCCTCAGTACAGTAGCAAGAAAGCTCCACAGCAGACAGTACTTCCGTGCCACCGACCAATCAGGTTCTCCCGCTCAGTCGTGACCTTCAACTCAGCTCTGCGCAATTACGATCAGCACCCTTTGCAAATCACCTTTGACAAAGAGATAGGGTTGACAGTGCAAATGTTGCTGTATAAACACCGCCGCCACCGCCACCGCGGGACGAATTGTATCCAAGCATTCAAGTCTCGAAGTTGAAACCAAGGAGATGTCACTGATTCGCGGTGTCGGTGTTAGCAGACAAGACGCCCGTTGAACGCTGAGTTCCGAAAAAGGGTTGCAGTATTAGGATGTAGGCGGCCAACAGAATCCTGTGGGAGTTCTAATGCACAGACACACCCGACGAACAAAGAAGACTCGGAATGGATGCAGTTGTCCGCTTGGAAACGGAATATAGTTCAGATTGGCGAAGAGGTGGCCTTGACAATCAGCAATTGACTTGCTATAGAAGCTAAATAGATCTATTCCTCGCTTATTATATCGGCGCCCTCTGCAGCGGAAAGGTTGAAGTTGGATTCGGACGAAATCTCAGTGAAATTACCTGAATGTTTCGAGGTAAAGTGTAGTTGCCATATATGAAAGTGAGCGGAGATCTTGTTCACCGAGATGTTGAGAAGACGTAAATATCGACATCTAAATCCGGAATCGCGCTCGAAAAGCAAAAATAACACTACCGTTTAGCCCTACAATTACAAAAGTGGGTAAAAATTAGCACGTAAGTAGAATGGGTCACTTCCAGTAATGCATGGAAAGGAGAACTCCGAGTCAAAAATAGTCAAGCTGGAGGATACAGACGCTGTGGGAAATGAAATGACTTGAATGGAGTCAATTATTGAAACTTCAGGGTGACTCGCAGCACTGAACGTCGTCCGTGGATCATGGATGTAGAGGGAAAGACGCGCCTAAACCGGGGACGTAGCAACGCGTTGTCGCGTCACGGCGAACTCCGAGTTGCCACGTTTTGCTTCCATATTTGGTTTTCTGCCGTGGATACCGGCTGTCCTTGACCACCATCTCGATTTCTCAAGTAACATATACAAAACTATGTTTCTGACCCTGTGAACTTAGATTGACAACAAATCCAAAGATTCTGCCGGGCGGAACGCCGTTGTAATACTGCTCACTTCCGCCATGACACCACTGCCATCATTTTTCCGCGTTTGCTGCGGTTCCCGCACGCAAGTCCGCTGTTTTGGCAGGTTCAAAGAAATATGTGATCCCTAGCTCATGTGGTACTCATTTACATGGTCTTGTGGCAAGTGAGTGGTAAAACTGCGGGGCACCTCATTTTTATAACAGGAGCACAAACTGCACCAATAGTGACACGACGACCAGAGCCAATCCGAAGCAGAGTCACAGCCACCATCTAATCGTTATCTTTTGATCCCAAGTTTTGTTCCCGGTGCCTGAAACGTTCATCATACTATCTCTGATTCTCATGAATTCTCTGATTATATCGATACGGCGACTCTAGTCAATAATTTGAATGCTCACATCGAAGTTCGTAGCTGATATGTCCTGTTCCAGGCTCGTGTCAACTCACATTCTTCTCCATGTATATCGGCTTCAAACGAAGATTCCCCTTACTCGAATTAGTTCTTTGAATCGCACGAGGTCTCGGCTCTGTTCGGTGAACGACGTTAGGGCGCTCAGAATCTTCAACAGCTTGTCAAGTGAGTGAAGCAACCATGCTTCCGGATAGTGAAGAGTAGATCTGGAACAGGTACTGTAGAAATTTAGACTTTCAGGCCTCAGGGCTCGAGGAAGGGTCATCTGGCATGACCAAGGAACTTGGACAGTGAATCTCCAAACACAATTAATTGATTGTGCTCACTACATTTTCTTCACCGAAGTGCCCAATGTACGCCACCGCCACTCTTCCGCCACTGGTCTAGAGTGTGACCGGACATGTATGCAGGGTCAAATTGGTTTGCGCTAAATCAAAGCTGTGGAAACAGGCGAACGCACGTCTATTTTGGCATAAAGCACTTTAGGTATGATTGCGCTGATCCGAGTCCGCAGGAGCATTGGAGAAGACGTTCCTTATCATTGAAATTCACCAAGATGTGCGGGGCCGACGTCCCGCTGGCCATGAGCGTAGACGACGCTCCCCGTCGCAAAGCACGTCTTTAAATGATGAGCGATTAACCGTCGCTCTGCCAACGTCATAGCGATCAAGGTTTCGAGGATCACTGGGCATACGCAGGACCATGCCGGTTTATACGGAGGAACAAGACAAATAAAATTAAAAAAGCAAACTGAAAATACACCGATGCCAAGGGTACAGGTATGGAGAACACCGACTGGTATGTGCCGATGGTACCTGGGTAGCATCAGTCTTCAGAAGGATATCACACGTTCATTTTGACATCGTAAATGTACCTAGACTGCACGAAACTGTGTCAAAAATCAGGCCTAATGTCTGACGGAGGATCTTTAGCACCGATAATTGAAGAACTGGTCCGAAAAGGCTTGAGTTAGGAGGACCTCAAGCATTTCAGCTCAGGTACCAGGGCAAAAAATGGTTTTGCTAGTTTCACGACCATGTTGCCACCATACACAGCTACACCCACCCCAGGAACAAATTTTCAGCAATGTTGTTCAGGCCTGCGACGAAATCTTGAGGGGTGTGAGTATAACGGCGTCTATAGAGCGCTTATTTTCTGATTAGCGGGTTCCTGTCAAGTTCCAGTGGCACTGGTATGACCAGACTTCGACGAATTTGCTATCCCTGCTGCTAGATTTTTGACATCATCTTGTAGTGCAACTCGGTCAGTCGAAGACGTCCCAGTGCAACGTTTGAACGGGATTCATTTCCATAGTGATTTGCTGTCCTTACATGCTATGCAACGGGCTCCTCGGACGGAGCCGCTGCGGACCGTTATAGTTCTATGAAAGCATCCAGGACTGACCATATCTAGAACAAGGTTTTTGAAAAGGTTAAACAGCTCCAACGGTAACATGCATCCCGTAGTCACAAGGCGCGTCGAAGTTAGCCCAGAGCACAGAACGTCGTCCTGGAAGATACCTTGTCCGCGGTTGAGCCATGTCTCTATCTAGGACCTGAGACCTGAGATCAGAAGTTCATAAGAATCTTGATGTGTTTGATGAACATTGATGTTGATGTTGGAAGAGACCGTCATCGGTGGGCGTAGGAGACGGGTATACCGTGTTTGTGGAGCCCGACTGCGAGTCGGAATGGCATTATTGTTGTAGGCAGCTGGATGCTCGACCGTTCGAGAGCTCTATAACGATAGACCCGTGACCTCATGCATTGAATTTCGGGATAGCTTGACACACCTTCGACAACATAGACCAGCATTAAATATTAAACATTTACGCATTGCATGAGCCAGTCCGCGGAGTTGGTTTTGATGTCCGAGGGACCCCTTTTTTGCACTGCAACTGCTTTGCTTTGTCCAGCCAACACCAACGCTCTCGAATCATAGAAGTCAGGGATATCATGGAAGTTGTATGCTAGAAGATAAACACGGCGTAGAACGGGGTATGCGGGCTACAAGAATGAATCAGTGAATAATAACAGCAGCTGTGGGCCTATCTTTCATCCTAACGAACCGACTAGCCCTGTCGGGGTTGCGGGAATGCGAAAAAAATCGGAAAGGAGGCGCGTTCAAGTTGACACGGTAGTAAAGGGTTAAATATATAGACGTTTTGTTATTCTTGGTAGCTGCGGAATATAATTAGTTTGTAGCGTAGAAACACGGTAAACAGAACGTTATCCCCACCTCTATCCCGCCCGTGACTTTGAGGAAGTTCCCTAGATGTTCCTTGCATCATGAATCATGGAAACAAGCGAAGAATTTGGGGTAAAAATACCGTTCTCTGGCACACTCGTCATAAGGATACTAAATCCTGTATCATTGACTCCGAAGAGTATGGACTGATATCGCTTTATAGCTGAATTAACAGCAGCTGACCACCAGCGCTGCGACGGGTACGGGAGTTCAGTCGGTTGTTGGATTCAGGAACGGCGCCTCGGGCGTGCGAACCGGTATATCCGAATGTTTGTGCGAAAAGCCAACAGATCCCCGAGGGTAAAAAAAGTCGGGAGAAGTCGGTAATACTTGGGAGTGACTCTCACCCGCCGGTTGCGCGGAAGAGAACATCCAAAGTCACTTGCACAGTCATTGGACTCGAGCTTGGCATATGGAATTTTTGCTGGCGAGTTTGTCCCGCTGTTGAAAGCCGGTTGGTTCGTCGATAGATGGAAGATATGGAACGTTGGATGAAAGCTCGGAGTATTTCATACATATGGTCTCTCCCTGAGTCGCACCATGCGTGAGAGGAGTTATCAGTCCGGTAGAAAACATGTCAGTACTCAGAGTTTGTCGCCATCGATAAAGGCGCACTGGCGTCGCGTAGAAGTTCGTTCGGAACTGGCCCGTGTGGATTTTGTACTGGATGAGTCAAAGCGCTTCAAAGACCGAGAGGGATGACCAAGGTTGTCGTCGTGATCGCGGGTGTAAAGGCGAAATCGCCGGGTAATCGGCACGAGTCACCGTTCTTTGCCTGCAACATCCAAATCCGAGTCGCTCAATAACAGCAGCAGAGTGGAGATGAGGGGGTTGGAGCTATATCGAAGGAAGAAGCTTGTGTATCCAGAGGTGTATATAATGGTGTTCTTGAGCTGTCGATGAGCGCCAAAGACCAAATCAAGCCATATCCATGAAAATCATCCGACTGTAACCAAAAAAGGAAATTCATCAGAAATTAATAACGGAAACAAATGAGAAATTTAATCAAACCTTGAGTAGCCTTGAGTCGCGTCTCGACTCCGCCAAAGAGTCTTGGGATGAAGACTGTCACCATGGTATTTCATTGAACCTTCAATACTGTTTTTGCGATTCCAGCGACATTTAACGTGACGGGATGCGAATCAGTCGGTATTGTACCCAGTGGCAGCGACATGGAACCAATAGTTGACTTGACGTCGATAGAACTCCCGACTCCTTGCAAGCGAGCAACATATCAAGCCTTTAGGCATTCCAGACAGAAATTAGAATCCGGTGAAATAAAGTTCGCGGAGGAGGATTCCACCTGTCAAATCTTGATGTTTTACGACAGAGCAAAAATATGTAGACCTGGACGGGCAATCTTGGGGAGACGCGTCGCACAAAATGGTTACCGACTCGGGATTTTAGGTTTTGAACAAGACCTGGGACATTACTCGTGTCGAAGCTAGTAGAAAGCTGGCCCACAGCATGTCAATCGCGTATTGAGGTACCATGCGGGCAGCGGGAGCGCCTCCAAGTCTAGACACACAAGATGGCAGGGCGCTGATGATGTGGCGAGGACCAAGCGACTCGATGGCATGGAATCATCCATCTTGACTCGAAATGATTCCAATCACCCTTCACTTGTTAATTCGGGCTGGGTGTAAACCGCTAAGGAATTGAATGCCAATACTAATAACAGCAGCAATAGCTACGCACCGTCTTTCTTTGATCATTCTTGATCAACGGACGTCAAAACCTGATGATGATCATACTTGATGATGCCCATGCCTATTGAAGCCGTGACTTCGCTTGCCTCGCGAAACGTACGCGACGAACAATGGAGGAGAACAAGGGGACGTTAGTGAGAACAATGGAATGCAGGAAGAGGTACCAGAACCTCAAATTGAGCTTCTGTTCGGTGTCTTGTAAAAAGAGTGATCTTCTCCCCTCGTATCACATACAGCTAGGCTCGGTTAGAGAACAATGGATCATGAGCCTGAACAGCTTGTGTAAGTGTGTGTGTGGCGAAGCGAAGGCAAGTGAATACCGCGTGATCTATTTTGCTGTTTGGTGTGTTTTCTGGAAGCGCATTTGTACGTTTTGTGGGACCACGGCAGAATGGAATAATGGAAATGGACTGGTCGGTTAGTAGAGTAATGGACCGTCACGGCACGGAGAGTGGAGAATCAAGGCATCAGATAGGAGACATGGGGAACATGAGAGAGGGCAAGTTGTCGAACCGGTGACATCATCGAATGAAACTTCGGGGAGGTGAGGGGCTAAAACACGAGAATTGCCATGTTTGAACGTTTGGGCACAGCAAGGACACGGTCATAGCGGTGAAGATCGTTGTCAATGCAGTGGGGTCCACTCGTCGTAGGTGTAACTAGTATGTCATAGAATCCGCATATTAGTATTAGGAACAGTGGCGTCCGATGGCGAAGACCCAAGCTTGAGCTACAATGACGAAGATACCGGGAACTGGAGTGGGAGGCAATCAGAATGTACGAGTAGAGAGCCTGTCGACGATACAAGAACGTATCAACAATCGATCGAAGTACGTTCCATGATATACGAGGTATGTTGTGGATTATGAGCACATACCCCACAATATACCTGAGACCAAAACCCACTTTGAACCAGAATCTTCGATGTGGGGCAGAAGGGTGCCCTGATGACATATCAAAACAATCAGCTTGGGCGCGGGAGCGGGAAATACACCAAAGACCAAGAAACAGAAATGCCTGAGCCATCGGAGTTTCGAGCTAATCGACGACCGTTCTCATTTCGGTGAACATACTCGATAGTGCTCCGCCACATGAGATCCCCTCAAGAACCAAAGCCACATCAAGGCTCTAAAACCCGCTTCGTGACCAAAAGCGTCCAAGTTTATCGCCGAGTCTTGCGTCAATTAACCTTGAGACCGCAAGAAAGACACGTAGGGCGATAAGCAGCTGTCAGACACGTTTTTGAAACCGAAAGAGATTGAGATTGGGTTTGACTTCTTTCGTTGCACGGAGGAAGAGGTGGCGGAGCGGCAGAACCAAGAGTTCAAGTTTGAGATGCAGATGAAGGTAAGACAAGGTAGAGATGGAAGGCCATCATAGCATGCGTAACCCCAGAATGCTATTTCGTGCTGGCCATCCATCTGAGACTCAGACACGAGAGGCAGGCAAAAGGTCGTCCGACGGAATTGCCCCGCCCCGCTCCGGGGAACGAAAGCATACAGCTGGAATCCATCGGACTCCTATCATCTAAAAATTCTGATGGATTCTTGAACTGTCGTTTGGTATCCTGTTAATCCTTGATGTAGCTGACACCTTTTTTGATCGCAGGGTCATATCGAACACACTTCGAAGTTGCAAGTGGGTTGGAACGGAAATGGAACATGTCCGGAGAATTGAAGGATTGAAGCGTAGTGAGGGTTAAATCGTGGAATTTACGAATTCTAGGCCGAGCATACATACTGGTTTTTCATAGAATCGTTGCTAGCCGGAGAATGTTGTTCGACAATGTTGTCCCGGTTTCCCGTACGTGTTTGCATCAAACTGGGCATCAAAGAGTTGTGAGAAGCCGGTGTAAGTAGCAATTTTATGCGGCCGCGTCTCGTTTCCTTGTCTGGTCGTTGTGTAAAAGATAACAGCTCGTTTCGCGTTAAACAATGGTTAGACCGTAGGACCGGGGCTATATGGGTGTAAATGGTATGATTATAATTAAAAAAGAACTATCAGTTGCGGAACTCAGTTAGCATGTCAACTCACTGAGATGAAAAAGTGTAGCATCGACAGATAACCATGCGTGCGCCAAAACGCAGATCACGATGCAACGAAAATCATCTATGGGACAAAACGGGATAGAATTGAGTCAAAAATGAATGATGAGGTAGAGAGCCCACTCTTTTTCAGAAATACGCCCCGCTCCCGTCCGCCAGCCAATGATTGAGGGAATGTTCGTGAGAGAGGGACAGATGACCAACAGAAGACGAGACCGCAGATCAAAGACCTAGGATATTGACTGTGTGGGGAGTCCGAGGAACAGTAGGTAACCCTGCGCAGCTGTCCTCGAGATGAAGCCATGATTAGGTTCGCTGGGCCCCGACGGGACGTGGGGTAGCTGTCTATTACTGGAGAAGGTGAGCTGAAAATAAAATAGGGTATTACCAGGTAGATTGGTTAACGACGAGGCGATTGGGATTGCTTAATGAGTCGAAGGGAATTCTAGGAACCTAGATAGTAAGCCATCAGTCAGCCTCGGATGATGGATGACTGAGAAGGACAAAAGGATTATCATAGCGACATTCCATATTTAGAAGGTGAGATTTTGGGCCAAAACACGGTAAAAATAACACTACGCTGAAAATCGACAGGAAATTGACAGGATCTTCGCATGCGCATGAATCGCATCTACCGCATCTACAGGACTTCCATCTCTTTCGGAAGTTCCTGACAGGGAATTGATGAGTCAAAAATGTCTCGCACCGCTGGAAGGGGCCGCTCAAAAAGAATTTGGGCGCTGAAGTGTACAGGGTGTAAATTACACAGCTGTCTTGCGCGGCTAAACGAGTCATTGGAATGCAGGAATAATGAAAACGCAATAATAGCAATTTATCGCCGCAAGAGGGACGGATTCGGGAATAGATACGGTAAGCGAAAATGTGACTGTGAAATGAGGGACATTATGCGTGGAAGGACGGCAAACCTTGGGAGCGCGGCCTGGGAACGGGGCATTGAAAGTGTGCATTCGCAGCATTGGGGAACTGTGCGTGGTCAGCGGCAGACGACACGGTCGGATACGGGTGGGTGCCGAGATCTGACGAGGAATTCTATCCGGGGTAATCTCAGGCCGAGCCGGATCGGGTAATAGGTACGAGTCAAACGGAAAAGTAAGCGTCGCCCCCTTCGGTCTTTGTCAGTTTCCACCACTCACTCACATATCCTTTTCTGGACGTCTGCCTGCGCCTCTATATAATCATACAGGACAAATGCCACTCCCTCCGACAATCCGCCTCCTACATCCAATCCCAGTACACTTCTCATGTACTCTCCCATGGACTACTCCCCTGCTTCCTCTTCCAGGTCTTCGCCTGTACACCCAGCAAGTCTAGTTGACCCTGCTACTCATTCCCCTGCTCTCATGCAGCTCATCGACATCAAGATAAACAGACCAGTAATCGGTGAGTAGTAAAAAATATTCTTTTCTTTTTCAAAATCAACTCATCTTTCATATTAGAATATGTCGTCGATTGTGTCTCTGAAACCGTCGATTACGCCATGGGTAGATCTTCACCTCCTCGAGGTCGGGCTTCTACCAGGCGCCCTGAACTCCAAAAGTTCACTACTTTTGTCACCAATGTTCTCACAAGAGCTGAAGTCACCACTCCTGTCGTCTTGGCTTCTCTCGTCTACATTGACAGAGCCAAGCCTCATCTACACATTGCTTTGGAGGAGTGGGCATTGGAACGTGTGTTCCTAGGAGCATTGATCGTTGCATCAAAGGTACGTTTCCTTCGCCACAGTCCCCATGACGCACATGCTAATTATCTCTCTAGTATCTCAACGATTCTACCCTAAAGAATGTCCATTGGGCACTCTGCACTGGTGTCTTTGGAAAGCGAGATGTCGGACGTATCGAGCGAGAGTTCCTCGACGTCCTCGATTGGGAACTCCAAATCACAGAAGATGATCTCCTCAGTCACCACGCCGGCCTCTCCGCCGCTGCCTTCCCTCACCAACAACCAGCCTTCTCCCCTCGTCACACAACATTCGCCGCCTCACGCAATCACCACCGATCCTCGGCTGACGTCCCAGAACTCGAACCTTGCTCGAGTCCTCACTCTTCGGACTCTTCTTCGTCATCTTCGTCTCCGCAAACACCGTCTTCTCTAGACGCTTCCTCACCAGAATCATACCCGAGAAAGAGCTCGAGGCATACGCCAAAGAAGTCTTCTGGGTCTTTCCACGACCTAATAAGGTCATTCCCTATCCCTCATCCCGGTCGCCACCACCATCAACAACATACGCAGAATCAATTCCCTATACACGTCTAGATCTGCTCAACACTCCTTTCCTCTATCTTTTCGTCTATTGTTCTCAATCTGCATTCGGCTCGGATACATTGCTTCGTCTTCTCTCTCAATTGCATTGCACGCACATCACACTCATTCCATCTGCTTTCATCTCAATCAATTGCCTCAACCTGCTCTCATCTGCATTTTATCCTTATTTATCACCTGCATTTTTACGATATGGTAACCGTACAAATATTTCTACGACCTCTTCCTAGTTTATACTTGTTGTACTATCGACGTTTTCTGATTACCGAAAAGGAATAATCGAATAAAAAGCTTTATAAACGTCTATCTCTGCCGAGTGAACCGCACCTAGACTTGTCTTCTGAGTAGTAAAGGTGGGGATACGATTCGATCGCATCCTAAACTGGAAGGTCATCGAACGTTTTCTTGACTTACCGCCACGTCATTAGCGGCGTAGTAGGTGTGATGATATACCCCAGAGTTCGAGATACCGCTCACAATATCGCTATATCGCATCGTACGTATACTCCGAAAGCTTACAGTGGGGCTCAGTGTCGTACAATGGGTGGATATGACGCAGACATAGACGACTTGTTCGGGTTAGCACATGTCACTGTAAACGAGTCCGAAAACATTTCAGCTGCTGCGCTTTGAATAGGTACATTATCCGGAATCGAACAAGTGTTGTGGACCGGTGACTTTAGAGTTCTGATGTACATACGACTTGGAAGGTGACATTCCCTCGCACATTCGCAAGGTCCAATGCCCAATGAATCGCCGAAGAGGTACCCGGTTATTTCGAGCTTCGGGATATGAGGTGAGAAGAACCGAAATATTTCCCTTGTGTGGTCTGATGAAGAACATACTTGTGTAAGTTGTAACCACACGCTGTCTTCCTTCCTCGGCGTGATTACGATGGGAAGCCCCATCGATGTGCCTGTAAGTTACACCGACGGGGCGGGGCGGGATTTTGAAATTTCTTCTCATGGTGTCATTATGATGCGTCGATTTCTTTTTTTCCTTCTTTTTAATTTTTAATTTTTCATTTTCTTGTATCGTGAAAATCAGGTCAGTTCATCAGGTCAGTTCAGGTCGCTCCCCAATCCCCAAGCCCCAAGGTCGGTAAATCATGAAGCGCGTAATGCCAATGTTATTTTGGGTTCCACAAATTCAGAATCACATTCATAGTCATAGCCATATCCACTTGAACAAATGATCCTCCCGTTCCTCGATACGTGTTGCCCAAGACTCAAACAAGACTCCAAATCATAGGATGACTACCGACGGACGTCAACGTCGGGCGGGTCTGCGGCTGTCTGCGGAAAGGGTAGACGGTCAAAGAAGGCAGGCACCCCCCGTGATTTGGCCAAGAAGGCGTGTACCGCGTAGCCGCGCCTCATGTCGTGTTTTTTCAAGACTTGAGTGGTTTCTATCGATGTTACGATTGTAATCTCTTTGTTCTCTACGCGAATCACAGTAGCTTGGGAACCCTCAGCCCTGGGCTGCGTCGGGCGATGTCCGACGCGATGTTACGCGTACGCGCGTAGCCGGATGTCAAGGATGTCAATGTGATAATCTGATTTATCTCATCTTCACGATCATCAGCATCAGCATCATTATCACGTTCAAAAAACGTTAGGCGTTCAGGGAGCTTAGATGAAGGGCTGAGGGTTCTATTCTGACTCGGAAAGCGGATCCGTGCAGAGCGAAGGGAGTCAATTGACAACTTTAAAGTTCTGAATTGGCCTAGAGAGGTTGTCTTGGCAATAGAACCGCTCAAATTTCAGCTTATCCCTTGGCGGATGTACACAGTACTTTTGCTGTGCTTGTACCTCCTCAGCCTAGCCCGCAGCTCAAAAAGCCCCACGAGGATTCTCTTCGCTTTCTCTTTGCTACAACAGCAACACCCGCCATATCGGATGATGTGATGTCGTTGTTTACGCAGCCTCATCCGAATTCCTGTTGATCAGTCGGTCAACCGAGCTCAGAGTATATGGAATTTTGGCGTATTAAACCGAAAATGACTGACTCATCATAGCATTCGTCATCCCCAGTCTTTTTGCTGAATGTTCCAGTGAATTGAGTGTTTTTAAACTAAACCAACAAAGGCCGCCGGGATTGGTAAAGTCCGTCGGGATGTCCTACTATTGGTGGGTGAGTCAGCCGTTTTGGGTCAGACCGGACGCGGTGCGTAGGCGCGTTCATTTACGCGTACGCGGTTGTGTCATGTCGGTATCCGGTTGCCTTGCCAGGGTTTCCTCCTGAATGAAGCGAAAACAGGAGTTGGATTCTGGATTTTGGAAGCTGTTGTGAAGGACCCCCCCAAGCGGGTGGTATTAAACGTCATGGAAGTCGCGAATGCGCAGTTTGCTGTAGCAACAGCAACTTGCGACGAGACCGGGCACGGGCGCCTAGCTCATTCGCATCTATTTCCATGCTTCCATTCATTCCACAGCTAAATATTCGCAGTTCGGTGACTAAGGGCCGTAGGTATGTAATAAGCGGTTCCCGACCGACGTGTCGGCCGCAACTCGATGGGAATTGAGCTAGAGCAAAAAGAGAGACAGCTGTGGGTTCGAATGAGAAGGTCTTGATAGCATGTGAGATGAGATTTGGGAAAATGTGAAAAAGGAAGAGTCTTCGGTCACCAGGCACTCACAATTTGTTATCTCCGCAAAGAATGTGGAGATCAATGTGGCTGTGAAAGACCACCCCATTGGTTCCTCCGCGCTGAGCGATTCGAGAGGTTGTTCAAGTTACCAATGCTTATTTTTGATTTCGGGCTCGGGCATCGAAATTATTGATGTGTCTATGCTAAATCGTCAGAGCGTGAAACTGGAGGAGCATCAAGAGATATAAGTAGAGCGTCCCGCTGGCAGCCTGGATGTCAGCGGGATGTCCTCCAGGGTCGTCAGAGAGAGCACCAAGGAGTTACAGCAACGATCTGTGGCAAGGGTTCATAGTCTTAGCGGCCTCGGAGAGTAGAAAACTGCGATTAATACGCGAGGATGTTTGAGGCTGCACAGAAGGTTGCACGTGTCACGTAGTACTCCGAGGAGTGAGCGAATCTCGAGACTCGGTGAAATGCTCGACGTGGGATTTGGAGTAGCAAGTCACCTTGATTGTGCCCTCAGGTGAGACTGGCATTGTGTTCTGATCTCGAAAACGTGGGAGCTCCACCAAGTACCTTGAACTGACTTCTACTTGTGATTGCGGAAACGAAGAAGATATATTGGATGCGACCTTTTGCACTTGACCCAATGCTGAGAGCGGCGATAAGAATTGAGGAAATCTAGTTCCAAGCGTGCCACATCCAGGGAGAAGACATACCGTCGAAAGGCGTAATTGATTCGGTCGGACTGGTCGGTGTCTTGACCACCCGTTTCTCCATGGATGTGTAGAGCATGTGAGATAACAAAGGACCCTTTGAGTTGCAGTTCCCGTATCTTTACATAGGCAACCTCATGTGAGCTGAGCTTTCGGCGTAAAAACGCGTCAGGCGACGATGTCTAGCCAGAGCAGGTGGTAGTAGAAAATAAAGAGTTCATTGGCTGAGAAGGCCGGCGTCTGTTGCTAATTTTGGAAGGAAATGCTCCGAATAACGTGGCGGTCCGATGGTTCCTGTTGGATTTGACTCCGGAGTTTCGCCGCTTTGCTTCGTACCACCATGTTGGCTCAGTCAACCGAGTCTGCTGCTCCGTTCGTGAATGGTTACGACGGAGAGCTTTTTTCTCGTTATTCTAGGAAAACTTGCACTTTGTGCTCAAGACACATACTTTCTTGGCAGGTAAGTTCGTTTTCACCGAAGTTGAGTGATAGTCTCCGAGAAAGCTGATCAAAAGTTTTCAGGCTAACCGTGAATGAGCTTTGCTCTATAAAACTGGATTCCTTGGGTGCGGAACGACCTCCCTGATTCGAACTTCGGTGCGGATAGCCCGATTGATGGCTAGCTTGATCCTGATGTTGGAATTCAGCGAACACTGAATACGCTTGGAGTAAATCTCGCCCTGAACCGTCGGGTCAGCGCCCTCGAAGCAAGCTCACTAAGGGTCAAAGCTGAAACGTCGGTCATTCCTGTCGGAAATGGAAAGGCGATTGCGAGAATCTCGGACAGGTTCGACGATTATGACAGACTAACCATTACACTGTCCGACGCTGATGACCCGTTTACAGCACTCACGTAGCTCTCTGACGACCCCGACCCGACCCCGACTCTTCTCACCTGTGGCAGCCAGCTCTAACGCAACGTACAACACCCTCTATGGATCACATCTGCAATTCAATGTATCGCTCGAGGTGTACATTTGGCGCGCAAGATCTCGGATTTAGATTACAGATCTCCCTGTTCATGTAAGTGTATGTTAAGAGAGATCTAGTCGCCGTCATAACGCCCTAATTTCTTCAATGTGTAGCCTAAGGACACAAGTCATGCACCTGCTCTCACAAAACGTCCTATCTTTGCCGCTTTTCATCCCAACACAGGAGAAATCTCGCTTGCCCCGTTCCCCAGTCTGACTAAGGGTGCACGGCCTTCTCGGGACTTCCAGAGGTCTCGCGTATTATTCTTACTACACACCGTCGGGACGAGACTAGGTATGTGCGGGTTTTCTGTCGATTTATTGTTACATGTCCTGACCAATCTGCTTGATAACAGTGACTGATATCATGCACGTTCCTCGATAACTTAGTTGCAAGCTCTTTTCTATCAGACAAGTATGTACCTCGCGGTGCAGTTGAAGGGTGAACTCACGGTTTCTTATCACGATAACAGCTATCGTCGACTTACATGCTTCACCTTGAGCCTATCGTACGTTGGGGAGATGTTTCTGATCTTTTCCGGCCGAGTGCATCAACAACTTGAAGTGGGTTTTGGTTTCTCAACATGATTTTAACATTGACGAATGGCATGACAGCCTAGTCATCCTGCGGCAATGCTGAACCAAGATGAGGAACTGATTGTTCTTCCCGCTCTCGACAAGGACGTGGGGTCAGATGTAATTCGTAACCTTGATCATGTTAATCGAGAACGAGCGCCCACTACTTTGCACCACTCACCACGGAGTGGTCTGCGTCAGCTTCATTCCAATGAGCTTGGCGCTGGAGAGTGTGTAAGTTTTCCTAGCTAAGCTGACTGATTGGTCATTACTGATGGTAATTACCTTTTGCGTTTACCGGTAATCCAAAGACTGGCCGCACATTGGGGTAAAAATGAATGACACCGAAGTTCCCCGTGTACAGTGGAATCCTATTAGGAAGAGGATTTTGGCCGCTTTGGACTCTCGCCTCACAAGATGTCTTGAATGCAGCATCACAGAGCATTACCCTTGTCAACGAACTGATGGAGACAACCTTCCCGCAAATCATTGTCAAATAACCAGGAGATTTGATTTAACCGGTATGGTGAGTGCGTGCCGCATTTCACGTTCTGTAGTGGAGCTAATCTTAAAGAATCAGCATAACCATTGTCTCCTTACCAGACATTTCCGCAGAATAAATCGCTCGTGCGCGGAGAGATTTGCCATGGAAGGGGACATTGCAGCCGTGTATGATACCAGGCGGAAAAGCTTGTAGCGGCTTGTTGTAAATTTGGCAGGTAAATGTTCCAAAAATGGTGAATAATTATTGCTCGAGTGGAAGTCGATCTACGCGACGGTCCTGAGCGATTTCTGATTGAATCTTCTTTTCAGCTCTATCTACTTGCGGATTACCCTATGGCTCGGTGCGAACGTATCGACAGGCGATAGAGTGCTCTTCACCTCATCAGCCGATTGGCATATGGTATTCTCGGCATCGTAAGTCGTTCAAGTCCAACGCGATGTGCTTGATGATCTTAGTCAAGTCATACAGACGCCTCGTGAGCTCTTTGAGCACAAAATGAATGAGATTTCATGCCGGCCGATTTCATATTGTGAAATGCATGCTTCGAGGTATGTCTTTGGACTTCGTCAACATGAATTGAAGCACCCAAGGTCTTGATAGGAGCCTCCTGATACTTGGTCATGAGCTAGTATTCTCCGCAGATACGCAGACGCTTTGTCAGATGCTCATTACACCAGTCAACACGGTGCCCATGATTCCCGTTCGCATTATTGGTTTCGCAAGTTTCTCGACCCTGCAGCGACGGCGGGTACGATATAGCAGCCACCATCAGTTCTTGATAGGGTCTTGTACAAAAGGGACTCATCGATGTAGGTGGTGCGAGTACATCGGAGGGAACCATCCGAGGCGTTTTCATTGCCAGCGTCGCATCGAAGAGGGAGATCGTCAAAATCATCATGGGATGCCGCCGCCGAGGACTCCCTGAATCCCGCCTCCCCGCCCTTGGTTACCGCCAACATCGGGATCGCGACCCTGACGTTGATGGTATATCAATGTAACCTTTGGCCTTTTCAGCTTTAGCTTCGTCACCTCGTTCCAATGAGCGTTCGTGATATGTGTCAAGTATCCTGATTCCTGTGTTCAACATGATTCGGCGTACCACGGAAGCCATGTAAACCCGTCTGCGTTGATGCTCAGAGCACTTAAACTCTTGTTTGCTAGGTCATGGTGAGTCAGAGTACGGGAAGTATGGCCACTTTTGTCTGATGCTATTCTTAGAGCTACCTTGAGGGTTTCTTTAGGCTAGATTCTTCAAACCCAGCCTAGCTTCGGGAGGGAGGAATATGTAGCTGTTCTTAGGCGGCGGCGAGATGGCGAACAGCGTGGTGGTCTTGCGGCAAACAGTTGCGCAGGACCTATCCGTTGCTAAATCATGGTCGCCAGCCAATGTACAGCTGTATACTGAAGACCGTAATATTTCATTCCCCCTGGTCGGGTCCTGCTCCTTGCTGCATGAACGTTGTATTCGAGGGCCAGTCCACGAGGTATCATCGTGGGTCAGCTGTTGAGGAACTGCCACTGTATATGCTGTACCTCGAGGCTTTATTCGGTGCTCGCCAAGACGGGGCCCTTCAGCAGCAGTCTACCAACAACAAGCACCAGTACAGCAGAAAGGTTACCTATATGAACTGTCTCCGGAGTCAAGCCTGGAATTTAAACGCCTCACCCACTAGCGCTACAAACGTCCAGCCGCTTTCCTACACACCTATGCCACACATCCCTATAGAGCTTATACAGCGGGTTGTGGATTTTCTGCACGGTGACATGCCCTCGCTCATGGCCCTTTCCCTCGTAGCCCGTGCTTGGCTGCCCCGCTCCCGACAGCATATTTTCCATGAACTCCAATTACCCAAAGGCCATGCCCGGCTTGAAGTATTCAAGCACTTATGCTTACATCCCCTTTCCACTATCCCGATCCACCATATTCGCAAGCTAACGCTGCATAAACCACCTTCATCCATGCCGTGGAAGGCCTTGTTCGCGGAGCTGTTTTCTCCAGCTTTCACGTCCGAACAGAGTATGCCCCTCATAGAAGCTCTCCTCTATAACGTGGAGGAGATCAATGTCGTCGGCATAAATGCGTCTCGTCACTGGCCACCTTTCTACGACCTAGCCCGGTCTGGCCAGTTACACAATATCAGAACGTTGACGCTAACGCGTTGTACCCTTTGCTACTACGGGGATTTACGCTTCGTTTTCAATACTATGGACGCGATGGAATCATTGACACTCGACGAAGTCAAGACCAATTATTATCGTAGTAGTGGACGAGTCGACTATACGCTCCCAGAGACCTTGCGGCGCCTCTACATCCGCGACAAATTGGGCGCTAAATGTTATATCTCTGTGCTGTTGGACTTGAAGCACAGTACATGCTTGAATTTACGCGAAGTTTATGTCGACATCGGAGCCTCTCGTTCCTTCATCGAGGATTTGCAATACTTCCTGCAACGCAGTTCAGGGTACGGAAGGGGAAGGCGTAGCTGCACCTTGGCAGTACGGGGAAACGATGTAACTAGTAGTGACCTGCGTATATTTGTCGCGGAAACAAAGAGGGCAGGTTGGGAATTGACTTTGAAGGGAAAGCTTGATATGATATGTCGCCTCTTCTCTCTTCGCGGCCTGCGCCCCGCTGATGCGATCGATGCTTGCTCGAGTTCGAATTTGAAGCATGTCCAGGTAGAGGATGTTCTCGAGTTCATGAACTCGGATGAACAATTTCTGCGGGTTTTCATGCATTTCGAGCAGCTGTTAAAGCTGGACCCGATCTTTGGTTCAGTCAAGGGTGTCCGCGTGGAAATTATTTTAGGATTTCCGGCGGTAATGCTACATGGCGCTGGCTGGGATTCCAGCGAGCGTATGGTGTTCAGAGGATCGTATCCCCAGATGTTGATGGATGTTATGGTCGAGGAAATGCAGGAGCTCTTGCCGTACTGTCATGGTAGAGGGGTACTACAGGTCAAGAAGGTGTATAGGCCCGCCTAGGAATACGGGACCCTGCACTGATGATTGAGGCGATCCAATAGTAAGTTATTCTAATATCTAGGCGCTGTTTGGTTCATCGGACAGAAATGTAAGTTAAAATCCTAAAGAATTCGGTTATCCAAACGCTTAACCTGGTCATCATATACAAAGACTTACAGAAGAGATGCATCAATTCAAGACATGAGTGCTTGGAACTGTACACCGAGTCTGCCGCCATGAGCGGACATGTAGAATCACATCATCAGCTGCTCGCGTCCAGCCCTTTCCACTTTGATTTTCTAGTGGACCCACATTATTTGGGCGATCTTGAGCACGCCATCAAGGCGTATCGAACGCACGGTATACCATTGCTACTACCAGGGCGGGTAGTGCCCGCGGCCCATCACAATTACAGCTCAAGATAGCCGAGGAGTCGTCTTAGTGTTGGAAAGTCTAATTTCCCGCCATCATCGGGACGACGCAGGGCGGCCCTTATACATGACGCAGCAAGATCAGCGCCCATGATTGGAATCTACTAGGGAATCTAAGCCACTGCTTATCCTGGATTCCTGTTTGATTATCAAATCCTGTTCTGATATCTTGGGCCTGAGGGGGCTGGTTAGAATGTACGATAAGGACTGTCTTCAGTACAAAGCTGCAAATTATTTGTTGGGCTTTTGGGTGCGCGTAAGAAATACGTGATTAGGGCAGTAATAAGTACTAGTAAGGCTCCGTCACCTCGGTAATCGGGACTAGCTGGGTAACGTTTTGACCAACCACTCCAGCTGGTGAGTTGAAAATATCCAGAATTACAATATTATTTAGTTGGAATGTTCAACTGGATTGGTTGCGTATCTTACGACTGAGAGTGCGTTGACAAGTAACAGGCCTGGGTCCTATATGGACCCATAACGCTCACATAAGCGGAATCAGGAAAATGACTCGTCTTGTGTAACCTCTTCTGGCTTGCCAGTGACTCGATTTTACTCCTTTTCGTCCGCTTATATATCCTTCATTTTCGATTTTTTGGGCCCGCTCTCAAGAATGTCAGCGATTCAAAACGAACCAGAATTTACCCCCAAGCTTCTTTTCTTCTACGGTACCCTCACCCTCGAACATGTCCTCAAAAAGGTTGCAGCCCTCATCGATACGCCTATTCTGCGAGATGCATCCATAAATGGATACACTATCAAGCTTTGGGGCCCATACCCAGCTCTTGTGAAGGCTACGTCAGCAGAGGAAAGCGTCGTTCAAGGAAAGACATGGCTGGTTTGTAACGCGTCGCAATTGCAGAGAATTCAGCATTACGAAGGAAGAACGTATCGAATGGAGGAGGTAGAGATATCATTGAGCAATGGCGAGAAGGAGAAGGGATATACCTTTGTGTATGATGCAGACCCAGACCATTTGAAAGATGGTGCATTCGAACCCGGTCGATGTACGTGAGACGTCTCTTTCAGCTTTGTGTTTTGGTTGACGGCCATCTTGACAGTTTGAAGATCATGGTTTTGAAGATGTTTACCTGAGAAGACTTGGTGTGTCTGCGTGGCTCGGGTCCCTGTCTCACCATCCCAAGCTCGTGTAAATGCTTAGAACGCAGTGAATCTACATCTTCATGATTACGGTAGATGCCACCATTGATGTTCAAGGAACGTTTGGGAACGCGGCCACTCCTGGCATGCAACAGGACCTAGTGGCATTTCGTGTCGCGGTAAGGCCTCCTAGCCTCATTTCTGAGGTATTGGCTCATTAGTTCCATCTTGGTCTTCCAAAGAAACAGATCTATATTCGGGGATGTAGCAATACTATTGTTCTTCGAACATAGGAAGATGACCATTGTCCGTCGTTGATTCTCACGTGTAAGGCCACAGATTATGGCACTTGGCCTTTTTAAACGACGTCGTTTTCTACCAGTTCGCATTGGACTGCTGTACACCTCTCACTCACAGATGCGCAACCTTGGTACTGGCATGAAGAATCGGTTCTTTGGCCCCATCTCTCCTTGTGACTTTCTGAAGCAATTTCTACCGAAGGCGGTAATAGCACTCCCGTGGTCAGACGACGCGAAGGAGCGGCTTCACGCAGTAGCAACAGCGAATAACGGTGATGGTGCGATGTTTGACTCTATGGTACGAATGTCATGTTCTTGAGACTTTCTAGCTAACAAGGCTATATTAGATCCGAGCCTTGGAACCATTCTGCCCTACGGTTGACCTCTTCGAAATGCAGAGCCATCCTGATTCCTTCGGGATGGACCCACAGCTCCCTAATCCCGGCATATGTTCGTATCCACGACCGTCAGATACCTCCGAAGAGCCCGGCGACATGTTAAAATTCGAACATGTTTTTCATTTCACCCATGATGACGGGTTTGGGGATGAAGCATGCTTGGAACTGACCACTCCTGATGCTGAACGCATCCGTCGCCAGTTATCCGCCTACGCCACAATCCAGTTTACTGCACAACACCGGACACACACATTTTCCATCCTCATCACGAAGCATCACGCCAGGCTCATCCGCTGGGACCGTGCAGGTGCCATCGTCACTTCCAAGTTTCCTTTTGCCGAGGAACCATATCTCGCAGAGTTCTTGTGGGCGTATGTGCACGCAAATTCTGAACAGCGAGGTTGGGATACCTCAGTTACGGACATCTCTACTCTAACTGAATTATCCGGACGGGAGACCTTCCTGCGCGACGAGGCACGCCGGATTCTCGATATACCACTCGATGAGCCTGTATTCAGGTTCACGGTCTGGGATGACGATGATACAGGCGAGCTCAGCTATTACTACGGCCACAAACCTCTCTTCACCAACAACCATAGTTCCGCTGGCCGTTGTACATGTGGGTACATCGTCATTGACGAGAACGCCAAGCTGGCGTTTCTAAAGGACACCTGGAGGATTATCTCGCCGGATTGGATTAGGGAAGGTGTGACGTACCTAAAGCTTCGTGATGCAAGGGTGCGGAATGTTCCTACTGTGCTTGCTTCGGGTGATATACCCGGACAGCGGACGCATTCCTATGGACCTTTGCAGAAGCATTATAGGATTGTGTTCAGGGAGGTGGCGAGTGAGATTACGACGTATGGGGATACATCTGAGTTGGTTCGTGTTGTTAGAGATGCAGTTCAAGGTATGTCGTTTCACTACTCTGTTAGCTTGGGTGCTTATGCAGGTTGATAGCTCACCAGGATGCCTTTGAAAAGGCTGGCATCCTCCACCGCGACATTAGCACCGGGAACATTCTTATAACCAGCGAAGGAAAAGGTCTACTAATCGACTGGGAGTTCAGCGAACACCTCGATGAAGTGGCAAACGGGCGTCAGACTGTTTCTTGGGATCGTAATGTAAGAATGGTCTACTTGTCGTTAACTTCCACACGCTTACGCGCTTTCAGGGTACCTGGGCATTCATGTCTGCTCGCCTTCTACAAGCGCAAGTTGTACCTGGACAACCTATCCGCCACACACTCCAAGATGATCTTGAGTCATTCTATCATGTTCTTTCGTGGATCTTGCTCCAGCATGAGCCTCACCACCTTTCGCACACTGTCAAGTTGCAAGAGATAATTGCACATACTTACAACTACGCCGTTACTGTCGATGGATACCGACAAGGAGGCATGGTGAAGCGCCTAGCATTGCTTGCTTCGGTTTCAGATGCTGAAGACATTTACTTCGACGGACCAATGAAGGATTTGATCATGGATCTGCAACGAGCGTTAAGAGTCAGGTACATGAAAACTCCGACCGAGGCACAGAGGCAGCAGTACAAGAGCTTGAAGAAGAGATGTCCTGGGGAACTATTGCAGATTTGCGCCGCTTTGGAGTACGACACTACCTTGACAAGGATACAGGATTCGACTTGGATGGTGCAGAGGTTAGACGAAGCTGTGAGTGCACTTAAGAACATGGAGGCAGCGTCGGATGCGGTGGAATTCGCACAAGATATGCAGTAGACTGCGAGCAGGTCTGGGTTGTACGTGCTTTCGAAAGTGTACCTCAATAGCTTCTTGTTGATACCTGTACAGGGTGATTTTCTTCATCTCTTATTTGTTGTGTCATGTATGCTCCGCCCCTATTGCTGCTTTAATGCTTAGGAACGCTGTACTTTTCCGTCTTGGAGGCTCTCGGGTCTTTGAAGCTCAGAGTTAAAGGCACCGCGGAGGTTGACAGCAAGCTTGCACGAGTCATGAGGGTAATCGATGGTTACATTTGCCGATGGGTATTGAACTTTTTCGCAACTTACTATTTTTTGTTCCCACTTCTTGCTCATGTAGCGGACAAACTTCAGTTGGTATTTTAGGCCGTATTCACCGCGATGTGCATCATGTAGGTTCCGCGCCCAGTACGAAAACGGCGTGCTACGTACAATTGTCAAGATGGGTTCATCCATCTCACATGACGTCCGGTATGTACGTTCTCCGACTAAAATCCTTTTCAGCTGACAGATTTCGGAGCCCTGAAGTCACCGTATATCATTCCAACTTTGATTTCGTCCCAGCATGGTTTGTTAAATTACTTCTGCCACTAGGCACGAGGACTGGCCATTCATTGAATTACAGACCCTGGTACGAATTGCTTCCTTTGAAACCCTTTGGAGGGGTTAATTCACCGGCGGCAGACTGAATGGAATTCATATAGATATACAGACTCAGGTCTTTGCCAGATATTCTCTAGGCTCCCCAAAGATGTCCTCTGGAAATTTGAAGGCTGCAGGCGACATCGAGCGTACCAACTCTGCCCATTCCATAACCCTCGAAAAACTGCCGGATGAAAAGGCAGAGGCGAGACTACGCTGGAAGATCGACCTGTATATCATTCCAACCGTGTCTATTCTCTATCTTTTTTGTTTCATAGATCGGGCCAACATCGGTGAGCCTTATACCTTAAACCTATTTTTCTGCCATTTTTCACCCCAACAACTCTCCAGGTAATGCCCGTCTCGCTGGCCTTGAAAGAGACCTAGGCCTCAAAGGCTATGACTACAACACGCTCCTGAGCATCTTCTACGTGTCCTACATCATTTTCGAAATTCCTTCCAACATGGCATGCAAATACTTCGGCCCAGGATGGTTCCTTCCAACCATCTCATTGGGATTTGGATTATGTTCCATTGGTACCGCGTTTGTAACGAACTTGGGTGCCGCATGTGGAGTGAGGTTCCTATTGGGGGCTTTCGAAGCCGGAATGCTGCCTGGAATAGCCTATTACATGTCCAGGTGGTATAGGCATAGTGAACTTGCGTTCAGACTGGCGTTGGTGCATCCAGACTTCTAGATGTTGCTTATCTTCCGTCTAATCAAACCCACTCTTCAATAGTATATCGCTATGGCACCTTTAGCTGGCGCTTTCGGTGGCCTCCTTGCAAGCGCTATCCTCAAGCTTCCTTCGTTCGGTGGTCTGCGTGAATGGCGTATGATCTTTGCCATTGAAGGGATCATCACTGTTGGACTTGCAATCATTGGCTTTTTTACCCTCACGGATCGACCAGAGACAGCCGTTTGGCTCACCGAGGCCGAGAAATCGCTCGCTATTTCTCGAGTCAAATCCGAGCGCATAGGAGCCACAGTTTTACTGGACAAAATCGATATACGAAAGACCCTACTTGGGATCTTCAGCCCCGTGACGTTGGCGACCTCCTGTTTCTTCTTCCTTGGGAACATCACTGTTCAGGGACTGACCTTCTTCCTTCCCACTATCGTAGGAACGATATATCCCACGAGCACTGTCATCTCCCAACAATTACATACAGTGCCACCCTACATTGTCGGGACTTTCTTCACCGTCTTCATTCCTTTCCTGAGCTGGCGTTTCGATCGGCGCCTCGTGTTCTTCATCATTTCTACACCGCTCGTCATGGCGGGATATATTCTCTTCCTGGCTTCCCATTCTCCGCAAGTCAGGTACAGCGCAACATTCCTGGTCGCTTCTAGCGCTTACACGGGTGGCTCATTGTGCAATTCCCACGTTAGCGCGAACGTGATATCAGATACGGCACGAAGCAGTGCGATTGGGATGAACGTTATGATGGGGAATATTGGGGGATTGATAGCAACCTGGAGCTACCTGCCGCAGGATGGACCAGACTACCCTATTGGCAACGGATTGAACCTTGCCGCCTACACAACAATGTTAGTCGTATCGGTGGTGATGATGATTTGGATATGGTGGGATAACAGGAGGAGAGAAGAGGCTCAGAAGGATCGTGCATTAGACTTGGGTCTGATTGACGAGTTGGATTGGAAGCATCCGGCGTTCAGGTGGAGAACATAGTCGGATGATGTTCTGTGTGTATTCTGTTTCCAGTCTTTCTCAAAAATAGTGTGAATTTAGCCCAATGAAACTTGAAACTTGAAGCCCAAAAGAAAGAACAATCTGCCATCTAATGGAAGCAAGTATCCAGAAAGCACCTGCGAATGAAGGGTGGGAATTTGGCTTGCCATATCAGGCAAATGAAAATCCGACTCTGTTCTGTTCTCTTTCGACTGCAAGCAAACCAATAGGCGAGTCTGGTAATTTAAGTCTATCCGCCATGGGTTCCCCCTCAAACGTTCCTTACTCTCAACATGCCATCAGATCCTCCGCTTCTTCCTCTACAGGGTCAGCCCGTTCCTCTCAACCGTGCTTCTGGCCCACTAAAAGCCAATGCGGCCAGGTTTCTGGTGAACGATGGTGTAGTTCAAGCAGAGTCCCGAGAAACTCGTTATCGTCAAGTGGCAGCAGAGACGTCTGGAAAATGGGAGGGACCAATCGACACGCAAGAGTTCTTGGACAAATACCTACCGGTCACTTCAAGTACGCCTACAAAGCCTGCGTTCGATCCGGGCAAGTTTCTACTGGCCAGTCAGACTGAGAACGGCGCGATTCGGAAGGAGGAGGATATGTACAATCCACTTGTGAGTGATTGTTTTCTAGGCGAAATCTAGGTACTAATGGCTGCAACACCTTAATAGGAGTCTGCTCTCAACGACTTCTGTCCTCATTTACATATCGCCATCACCGGTAATCTCGCCGACAGTTCGTGGCCCAACTACATGGGGGAGGTGAAGATCGACCTCAGTTTCTATCAGCAAGGTGCTACCACTCGACCGGCTGACCTCGATGCTCTCGAAACTTTCGCACAGGTCAAGTTTCACCAACGTTCTACCGGTTTCAACGACGCGGCTCCAGCCTTTGAACACGACACCGAAGACTCAACCCAGACCCGAGGACAGCTGGCGACTTATGCTGGTGCTATGATGTCTGCTCAGTTTCGGACCCACGTCTTCTGTATGGAGATCACCGACAACTACGCTCGGTTGATTCGCTTCGACCGAGAAGGTGCTGTCGTTACGAAGCAGTTTCGTTACCATCAAGACCAATACCTCGCCGAGTTTATGTGGAGGTTCAACCACGCTTCGCCCGAAGCTCGAGGACGCGATCCATCGGTGATTCTTCCTGAAGCAGCCGACGCTACACATGTCAACAACTTGCGACTGAAGCTGAAACTGAAGCCAGAGCGTCGAGTCTGGAAGTTCCAAATTCACAACGAGCTAACAAACCAGCTTGTCGTTCTCTTCGGGACAGCCGTCAAGGAGAACCAGCTGTGGGCCACCCCATTTGGTCGTTGCTCCCGTGGTTACCTTGCCATGACTCTTGATGGCAGGCTGGTCTACCTCAAAGATACTTGGCGGATTGACCTCCCTGCGATGACCAAGGAGGGTGATATCTACGCACATCTACATGCCAATGATATCCCCAATATCCCTCATGTCTCGGCACATGGGGATGTTGTCGGGATTTGGCAGGAGACTGGAACTCGTCTTTCCAAGGGAATTGATAAACCAAATTGTCCACTTCGTCACTATCGCCTTGTTTTGCAGGAGGTTTGTCGCAGGCTCGTCAGTTTCAAGACAACATGGGAGTTGTTGAACGCAATCAAGGATGCCATGAAAGGTGAGGTGTACCCCTACTAATGGAATTCAATATGACTAATCAGTGTGATACTTCAGCTCATGAAGTCGCATACGAAAAAGCAAAGATCCTTCACCGCGACGTAAGCACAGGTAATATTATGATCAGTCCGGATGGCAAAAGGGGCTTTTTGATCGACTGGGAATTCAGCAAGCCTGTCACTGAAAATGAAATGCCACATCAGGTGGAGAGGGTGGTATGTGTGCGCATCTCTCAGTAGAAAACAAACTGATGAAAGCCCAGGGAACATGGCAGTTTATGTCCTGCCGCCTCGTAGATGGGCATAACATTGGCCGACATCTACGCTCTGATGATCTGGAGAGCTTCTTCCATGTCCTCAGCTGGGTCATTATCAGATATGGGCATTGGGGTGCCACACCAGAGGACGGAGTGCGTCATCTCCGATATTCCTTTGACTACATTGACAGGTATCGGTCGGAACCGAAATCGAAATCGAAACACCAGCCTCAGACAGTACCAAGTGGAGGTAAACTCAAGTTGAATGGGTTGAAAGCACGTTTCATGGGGACAGTGCTGAAGATCAAGAATTCCTGCCTCCGTTCACTCGTTGCGGATTTCGAAGATCTAGTCTGCGTGTCTTATGAACCTTCGCCGACGCAAGCCGAGATTGATGAATTTGACGATCTTTCATCTCTGGCCAACCACAATGAATCCCGATTGCAGCACCAACCAGTATTGAAGTACAGGAAGCGCCTGAGGAATCTGGAAGACTGGAGTTGGATCTATGGACGCTTCTGTGAAGCATTGCAGGACGTCTCTATCCAAATGGAACCCCGGAACAATATGCTCCCCAAGCAACTAGACGCTATCCAGCTTACTTCGATCAGGGAGACTACTCCCAGAGCCAATAACAAATGCGATCGTGACGTAGATGATGATCTTCTGGCAAGTGGACATAAATCACAACGGTGCAAAACTGAAGATTCAAGTTGATCTGTCCTCTGCATATGTATACGGTCTACATGTCCACTTTTCTGTCTTCATGATATGATTTTGTTCAGCTCTTTCTTTTACGAACTTTACTATTTCTATATCCTGTACTTGTAATGGCTTTGTCGAATCTCGTCGTACAATAATACATACATGTCTATTGTCTATCTACCAACTCTGTTGAAATGGCCAACCCTTGGTTCTGCTGGTGAAGTACCACTATAAGGACTCTTGACCAGTGCGAACACCAATGCCTTCGAAATCGCCTTACGCAACACGGATCGGTGGCAATGATGATACCTTGGGTACTATATGGCCCTAGGATAACAAGAGAAGAGCAAAGGCGCAAGATGGATGATGCATTAGACTTAGGTCTGACAGCTGGAGCCTGGTATGGGAGCGTCATCGAGAACTCTCTTTTGACTATACCCTCTCCCTTTCCGAGTCCATGTTATCTCTCCGCATCCGAATCGACATGACCATCGAGACAAGGAGAGTTCATTGGATTTAGGCCTTATGTAAGAGATAGATTGGACGCACTCTGTAGGCGGAGATTCTGATCGTGCTGCACAAATTGGGTTAGAAAGCTACCACATTGGCTGATGCAGTTCCTTCTTGGATCTATTCAATAAAAAAGGCATCTACAAGTACACTACAGAATCCGAGTCGAGAAAATAATATCTTAGGCACCTTTGGAAGGCCATAGTAATATCCAATCCCTCTACTGCACGACCAGAGACGTCTCCGTCAAGGCGTATTGGGGAGGAACGCCACCCTGAAAACATTGAGTACTCGGTATGAGCAAAACATCATTCCACTCACTGGTGGACAATCTCTTCCTAGCTCCACCACTGAAAGGTATAGTGTGCCGCCACTAACAATCCCGTCAAGTGCGGGTAGATTCAAAGTACTTGGGGGCAGAGGGGTACCCGAAAGTGGCGGTAGACCTAATTGAACGCTCAGAAATGGATAACTCCCCGAACAGAAGAAGACACTAACCAAAGTTTGGCTTCACGAAGTTCCCGAAGAAGTACGTGTAGTGGCCCTCCGGGAATCGACCATTACTGTCCAAGTCCGTTGTCGTGGGTTCATAGTCTGTGAGCCAAACGGTAATGGGACTATATCCTGCGTTGCACCAATTCCTCTGGCGGTAGTCGAAGCTGAAATCTTCGCCAGGTGATATGGACGAGTCGGCAGTTGGGCTGACTATGGTGCCATGCTGTCCACTGACTGCTTGTCTCGCTTGGTTGGGAGCAGCGGCGACGGCTAGAGCAGAGAGGAGAGCGTTGAGGTGTGTGAAAGCGCGCATTTCGAAACTTTGAACTGGAGTCTGACGACTTTTTACATCGCATTATATGTGGATTCTGTCCAGGTACTATCAGCCTTCACGGGATGCCATAAAGAAGAGATGACTCTGCCGACTCTGCGTGCCTCGCTGCCCGAATTCACCCCTGAGCGGGAGCTACTCCTATGGCCCATGGAAGTAGCTATGCTTGCATAGCTAACATTAGAATGGTAGATCAACATGAGGAGCCGATGTCTTCGTTCGTGATGGGGCGGTGATAAATTTCCTAATCGTCTGAATGTACACGTCAGACTAAATTTCCCAACGGCATTCAATCAATCGTCTTTCAGGTCGAGGAACACGAATATCATATATCATTTATCGCGCCAGACAGGAAGCTGAGAACATTCAGGGGTGAAGAGATTATCCACAATGAGAAAGAACAACTCACTGTCCTTGCGCATCTTTCGAAGAACCAGAACATGATTACTGTCGAATTCCCTGATACTATATATCCTCGGCCAGAGAGGCATGGTCGCCACCAAAGCGAGTGCCACAGGGTTATCTGTAGATGTTTGTTATCTTACATAAAAGGGTTAAAAGGCTATCCAGCGAGAGCGAGGAATGAAAAAGGAAGCAGCCAGAAGGTGCCCTCCTTCTCCGTGGAGTCAGTTAGAGTCTCACTGAATCCGAGAGCCTGATATCGAAGAGCGAAGCAGAATAGATTGGGATTATTGAGTTACGGAAGATTCTTTGGCTACTCTTTCAGTACTAATGCTAGTTTCAAGGACAGAATACAACTGAAAAGACTTTTAGTGGGACGAGCTAGCTGACCTCGAAATGCTTACCGCTAAAAGAGATATCACCAGCCCCGCACGCCCTTACGGGGCTATCGTTTCCGCAACCACTGAGATCCTACGGCAGAATAAGTACAAGCCAAAAACCGTTCGAGACGTAGAGAGCTCACCCCAGGAGGATAAGCATTTGTGCACTAGAAGATTTCGATGTATCAGTGACGTGAAACAGCGTGCCTCGCGAATAAAGCACATACACCGCAGTTAACATTTCTACAAGTCACGCTCTGGCATCCGTTTGCATTAATCTGGAGAGACTGCGTGAAGCCTTGGATATTCGAAATATCGTAGGACTGTGGGGTAAAGAAGTCACCCGAGTCTAGAAGTCCATGTATAGATTAGTGTCTAGCAGACTAGAATCATAGAATAGCTTACCGAGATTAAATTCGGTCAAGGAGCAGCTCTCTCCTTTGGCACCACATCGTCCGTTCTGGGCAAAAATCCTACCGACCCAGCGCGAAGGAATGGTAACTGTCTGAGAAGCCCCTGGGTTAAGGCGATTAGGTTGAGCAGCAGTATAGCTAGCAGCGTCGCTGCAACCTGCGTGAGAATGTGTTAAATAAGACTCGACGAAGGAAGGATGAGCGCAACGTACGAGGACTGTAACCACATCTCGTGTCAGCTATCACCGGAGTGATGGCACTCGAACACCTATTGATGAGATTGAACTACGGTTTGTCGTCAGCGAACGGCCAATGTCAACACGAGATAACCCCACCTGATGGGCAGCAAGAGAAACTATTGGGCTCAGGACGGCGACTAGAAGAGCACTCTGAAGGAGTTTCATCTTTGATATACGGGATGAGATGAGGCTAGCGAGAGGGGTTTGAGACTGCATACCACATCAGACAGTCCCGCCTTTATATTTTCGTCTTAATGTCGTTATGGTAGAATCCCGCAAGGCTAAGTACCCTTTGCCACAGGACTAGTCCGTCGTCAATTCTGGTACACATGGTGGTCCGCGGCGGACCATGGATGATCTCTTCAGGAACCCACTCGTACCACACGGCCTAAATCATAAAATATCAATGCAAATCAAATAATCGAGTGTGGGCGCGAAACATTGACTTCAAATTGGTACCAGCCGTCTCTCGACTGAGATCCGACGGGGGATTACTACCACCTCGTTCAAGGCAGCCGAGGTAACTAGTCCCTTTGAGAACGCTAGTCTGGCGTGTACTGGAAGCCCGGTGAGCTCTTCGTAATTGAAGATGAAACAGGCTAGAGGGCTCTGGATTCCATAAGCATAACCTGCAGGGTTTCGTATCATGATCAGCAACAGATCGCCAGGAATCAGAAAGTACATCAAATGCTCACAAGTGGATACTGGTATCATGTTCGAAAGTTCGGTTCTTGCGCAAAGATGTATACAAAGTTACTGGTGAATTCTCATGACCTGTTACTCTCGTTTATCCCTTGACGCCAGCTTTGGTTCGAGTTCTTTAGATCCAGAACGCTTTGAGCCTCACGGAGAGGTGAAATAACGTTAGTGGTTTCGTTCCGATTAACATGACATCTCGCGCGATACTTTGTCCCGTTGTACAGCTTTGATACCAGGAAACTGATCAACCAACGTCAGCAATAGAATAGACAACGTGCCGGGATCCGTACCCGCTGGGTGGCTTAGAGGTAGATGATTACCACCACCAGGTTAGTTGTATTCATCGCGAGGGCTTGTTCCGACTTATTCGTGTACGGGAAAAACGGATCATATTAAAATAAATTTCTATACTTGAACTTAGAGGATAGGCGGATATGTATTAAGGACAGAAATTGACTGTAGACGTGGGTCAGAAGCAGCATCTAGACTAAGTTGAAAATGCTTTACCAGTGAATGCAACATTGCCCGCACCACAAGCTCTCACAGGGCTATCGTTTCCACAGCCGGTGATATCCTGTTATACATAGAGGTATGAGCGCATCTGACCAGTGTTATTTGTGTTAACTTACTCCAGGGGGGTATGCATTTGAACACTGTTCATCGTAGAAAAATGAGCGATGCGGAACAGGTTGGAGAAAACAGGACGTACACCGCAGTTAACGTTGGTACAGGTTACAGTCTCACAACCAGCGGCGCCGACAGAGACGGATTGCGTGAAGCCTTGAATATTGGAAATGTCATAGGACTGGGGGGTGAATTGATCGCCAGAGTCTGGACGACAGTGAGTTCCAGCACATATCGTTGAGAGATGATACCGCATACCTAGATTGAACTCGGTGACTGTACAACTTTCCCCCTTCTCGCCGCAGCTGCCATTCTGGACGAAAATACGACCGACCCAGTTGGATGGAATAGTAACCGTCTTCGATGATCCCGCAGCGATTTGCCCTGGTTGAGCACCCGTAAAGCTACTGGCGCCGTCACAGCCTGTGTTGTTCCTCTCCATCAGTAACATATAGCAATTGATGAACGAGGACGCTCACGAGGGCTGTAACCACAGCGGGTGTCAGCAATTATTGGGTTGACGGCGTTTCCACATTTGTTGTTCAGGGTGAACTGTACAGGTGTGAGGAATCTGGTGAGAAAAGATATGCTTCACCAACCTGGTGGTCGGCTAGAGCAAGCAGCGGGCCCAGTGCAACGATGAAGAACGAGAACTGAGCGAATTTCATGGCAGGTGGGATGAAGACAACGCTGGAGAATTGGATAAGAGAGTATCTGACAAGATGCAGTGGGTAACTTACAGTCGATACGGAGGCCTTTTATTGCCTTTTCATCCGGTTATGATGTATTCAAAGTGTAACCTTCTTCAGTGTCAAGTTCTCCAGAGCAGAGTTTAGTCCCAGAGCATATGTCAGAGGCTGCGGTGCTACACAGGCGGGAGTATCAGAAACATATGTACCCTATTCAACGGGGTCGCAAATCAGACGAAAACCATCAAAAACCATCAAATAACGCACCAAGAGCGACAAAGATGAATTGGGACCCCCGTGAAGGTGGAGTCCAGTCGGCATTCGCAGTTCAAAAATCATACGTAGTCGTCATAATCGAGCCTAAGAGCCGAACAGGAAAGTATCCGATATGTGGCTTGTCTTCAGAGGTGCTTCAGGCATTCGTCCTAGGACAGGTACGTCAAGAACAACATCGCGCGAAATATCTGTAGGCACGTACCTTTGACCGTCAAATGCCCAGTTCACGAAGGACAAAGCTAATCCATAATCCATGTCCGCTTGGAGACGGCTTTGTTACATGGTAGATTTCAATCATCATGTTCCGTCCAATCTGACATCATATTGAGGCCCGGCGTCCCGTCGCATGTACAGCTTCGAGTCGATGCGACGCTCTGGGGCCATGAATCGGTGGTAATCATCTTCGGGCAGCAGTCCGTGAGGGAAAACGTTCTTTATTTATCCCAATTCAAGTATTCGGAGAGCTGGATTGAGAGGCGAAGGACGAGGTATTTAGACAGGATATAAGCTATAAATGAGTATGTTAACAAAGGCTACGAACATAAAAAAAATGGATAGTGCTCTCACCTTCAAGTCTGGTCACTATCTCTTCAGCGGCCTGCCATTCGCTCCCGAAGTCCATTATATGATCCATGAAAATTGCAACTTCTAGCTTTCTGTCGAGTAGAAGTCCCTTTGAGGCTGGGCTGGGAAAAGCTTTAGTCGAAGGAGAATATTCCGTTGAACTTGGGGTTTCATCGTAAGCATCAAGAATTCAAATTTTCAATAAATCGTCGACATACCCCTGCCATCAACACCCAAATTTCTCTACACTATCCTAGTCATGCCCCTCGAAAGATAAATTTCCAAGGCTTCTAAGCTATTTGTAGTCGTTGTAGCAGGCCATTAGGACAAGGTTAGGACCATGATGATGGTCAAGAGCAAGATCTAGTCAGGCGCGTCGGCGGCTGACCTCAGCCATTTTTTCCCCTTTCCGCACCACTCTTCAAATTCAATACCACATCAGCGTACGCGTAAATGATACTTCGCGTTGACATATGCAGGGACAAGGCATCCTCAAAAGACTCATTGCCGTTCAGCTGCAGATCTTCAACGTATACTCTGATAGTAAGTCTTCTGCAGCTTGCAGGAACTTGAAGCTGACGATTTACTCTGATGTTGTAGGCTCTGGCACGGACCGCCTGCGGTGATCTTGTAGATTCCCGGGATGCATGATATTCCTACGCATTTATCTATTGTCTGCTAGTAACAGCCTCTATTGAACATTGGGTGACGGTCGACCGTGACACTCCCCAGACACTGTACCTATGATAGGAGGATTCGGAGGCTTTGAAGGCTTTCCCAGAAGCCCAGGAACGTTGCAAATAGTATGGGCGGTAACTTCCGATGTGAGCGATGTGGGTCAAATTCTCTTCCTGCCCATGACTCCGTATGTTGATTCTCACATCGTACAGGGATGCCTTATAGATATCCTCGACGGGATATAACTCTTCCTTTTGTCAGCCGACTTTAGTCTTTCGCTCCCATCGTACCGCATATGCCGGACTTTCGTCTTTGGAACAGAGATGGGATCAACGGGCGTCGTGTGCTATTCTTCAAGTTCTGTATTCTACTACGAGGTGATTACACGTCTCTAACGGTGACATACGGTTACGGACTCTAATCATGTTGTCAGGACTGTAACGACAGAAGAAAGTCCAAGAAACCTGGCCCTTGTGATCCATAACAGTGCCGCGAAAGGCAGATTATCGGATGACGCATCTCTGAAAGACTCAAAGCATACCGTAACACTCTACGCCCTTTGCCGAATTCCCCGTCTCCGGTGTCTATACGTTGAGCTGGTGCTACGAATCCAAAACGGTAGAGGTGAGTCCTAGAGGCGGTTGACTCGACTCGAGGTATCTGCTCTTTCCTTCCTTCACATCCCCAGACAACCCGGCTAACCCACTCGTTATCAGATACTCGGCGTTCACCGCAACGTCCCTACGCGGTACGGCCAGAATGCCTAAACCCCCGGTTGCATGCAGGATACACGTTCTTCGCTCGTCATATTACTTCTTGGCCTGTCGTCTCTCCTTCCTACGCGGTCTCGTTTTACCGAGTCGGGAAATGCATGAGGGGTATCCAAGAGTCATGGCATCGGGGGGAATTTATGTAAAACAGTAACTAAACTAGCATAATGGAAAGCGCGATAAAGGGGTGGATGTATGTACTACTATTAAATAGACGATGTGGTGCTGGAGATTAAGCCAAGCGAGCCAGTCGCCGTCTTCTCGCAGGAAAGGAATAGTAAAGCGTAAGCGTAATGTACAACGAGAATTTGGTATTACAGCAGGTCATGATGAGGATGAGTGAGAGAATGAATGAATGAACGAAAAAAAAAAAGATAATAATAATCGATACATTGACTTTGGAGGAGCTAAGATATGCACTTTGCTGACGGTCCAAGACGGACAGTTCGACAGCTTGCATGGCGCGTGTAATAGCACCTATCGAGATAGGCGAAAGAGTTTCGTGCTTGTTGAAGGGTCGTAATCTATCTAGAAATGGGATCAACACCTCTGAGAGAAACGTATTGGGAAACAGGATACGTACTTGGCATCGTTAAGAGAATTTGGATGGGTCAAACTGACCATCCTTGAGCATATCTGGTTTTCCACTCCATACAAACGTGAAGCCAGGGTTTGAAACCTTGCCGTCCTCCAAAGTAACCTCTACTGATTGAAGTCGATACGTCTCTCCAATTTCTCGCACGATCCGCTGCATGTGGTCCTCGTCACTGCAAGTCCATGCTTTTCCACGAGTGACGACGTCTGCATCCCCTTGAACGAGTGCAGGTGTGTCGTCCCACATCTTGGGTATGTACCCACAAATGGTAGCGTCCCGCAGGAGAGGCGCATCCTTGAGTCCGACAACGCGTTTGAGGATAGGCTCTAACGTCAAGGCACCGTAAAAGAACAAGAGCCGTGGTGTGAAGTTGTGAAGTGTACGGGAAGGAGGTCGAGCGGAAGGTCCTGGTGAGGATGGCATAGGCTTGCCGTTTCCATTTCCATTCCCATTAGAGTTTGCCGGTGCGCGGTTAAGCTCGTCGGTGTCACCGTTCCACACAAAGGTGTAACCAACCTCCGGAAACGTGTTCTTCCCGAGAAGGACACTAACGATTTTGACCTTGTATTTGTCCCCCTTGTAATGCTCCAACTCGTTCCATATTCGTTCTTCGGTCACGTTCCAAGCCTTGCCGTATATCACCAGATCCTTGTCGTAAGGTTCCGATTTAACGAGAGCTGGACTTCGGCCCCACATCTTGAAAATGTACCCTTGAATCCAGGCATCACGAAGCGTTGGTGTTGGGTCATCAAAACCCAAGACTTGTTTGAGAACGTGATTGAGCTCGTAGGTGTCATAGAAGAAGAAAAGCTTCGGATCAAACGACTGTGCAGGTCGTTCGCCCTCTGCATGAGATTCATCCTTCTCCCCTGAGCCTTGAGGTTGTCGAAAGTAGAATGCTGAGGGGTCGAATGCGCCATCACGGAGGACGGAGGGATCACTATTCCACACCATGGCATAGGCACTCTCCGGCGTTGAACTCCCTTCAACATACACCTCTACCGCTGTCATACGGTATTGTTTCCCATCGTACCGCTGTATCCGCTGCAACTGCTCCTCTTCCAACACCAGCCACACTTTTCCATGAACGACCGAGTCTTCCTTGGGCTCGGATTCCACCAACGCCGGATATGGCCCCCACATCTTGACTGCCCATCCACGAATTGTAGCATCCTTCGGTGGTCCTCCTGGTGGGTCTCCCCGTGCATCCGTCCCCAGCAGTCGTTTTCGAAGATGTTCCAGCGTAAGTGTGCCGTAGAAAAACATTAATCGAGGTCGGAATGTCGAAGAAGGTAGTAAATTTTCGAATCCTCTAGACGAAGCTGCCATGGCCCGCCAGGCCATTTCATTTTCCCGCTCCCGGTGCTTGAGCTGGGCGGACTGCATGATGGACGAATCCGATGAAGATGAGGAATGATCAAGTGTGCAAGAAAACCGGATGGTTATTATGTCACTGTGACTGACAGTGTGACCGACACGAAACGATGACGGAGGTAACGATGGGCAAGTTCCTGGATGCTCTGCCCGAACTCTTTTTGACAGTTTTTTCTGATATCTGCGCTCTATAAGAGCTCTTTCAAAATAATTTACATAAAGCGGAAGGGGATTTATATCGGGTATAACCACGACGAATACGTCCTCCGACAGTACACCGACAACGTCCATGACGTCTTGTACCCTGCTAGTACTGCACCCATCACTCCTACACCCTGTCGATAACGGGTATCACTCTTGTTGAAACATCTAGGCCTACCGAGTCTCCAATCATATCCAGAAGAAGCCCATACTGTCGTCCTGGCATCAGTAACTCTTCCACGTATTGACCAAAGTCAAAATTCCATTGCTCTTCGTCATAACCGTCCCTGTGATCTATCAATAGAAAAGACTCTATTCAGAACTCCGAGAAGCCATGTAGATCCGTGAAAGATGTGACATACCCTTAGATAACCACACGACATCATTTGCGAGCCAATCACTATATCGTTGTTCCAAAAACCTCGACCATGAATTGCGTTTCGAGTCGGTGATAATCTCGAGTTTGCCACTATGGAGCGTTTTGTGGTAATACACAATGAGGTTGGCAACCCAGTCCCATCCCGAACCTGTATTGGTAGTACCCCAGGTCGCCGATTCTATCTCCAACGAGGGGGTACCAGGCTCAGAAGACGACCCATTCGATTCAACCTCCCAACGGCCAACCGAAAAGTAATCCGTCGGAGTAGACTCTGGGGTAGACTCCAAGGACATTCGGAAATTGTTCAATGCAACTTCGGTGACAGCCAACAACTTTTCCACTGTCTTGAGCGCGGTCAGGTACTCCTTGTTGCGTGATCGAGAACGCGCGAAACGTATGAAGCGTCGACATGGCTCCGTAGTGGTGCAGTAGTAGCTATCTATGCGAGTGTGGTGCGCCATGGCCATGTGGATGGCTAGCCTGCGTTCATATCCATGAGATGTGGGTGATGGTAATAGTTTCTGTGGTGGAGTCGAAAGGTACTCTGGAGCCGAATGTTCTAGAAAAGTCGGTTTTGGCCCCGTCCGCGAGAGGTAAAAATGAAGAGCTCGGGCTGAAGAGCAGCCCAGAGTCTCGTTGCCTGCATCGAAAACGTCGTTGTACATGGAAGGAAAGAATCGGAGTCGGGTGTAAGTGCAGAAAATCGGATCTCGACATCCAAGGTTAAATATCGTGCGTAAAGCAATGCCCGGATCCTGCTCTTCCCTGCATTCGTTTTTGTGCCTCAAAAGGGCATGCCAATTTGTTGGGGAAGGAACCTGATCAAAACTCGTAAGGAAAGGGGTCGGAACTTGCGATGAAAATTTGAACGCACGGGTAAGCTGCCCGATCGCGTTGCGACACTGGTCATGTTGCAGTTTATGTCTTGAAGCGTGAAGTGTGCTGCCGTTCGACTATACAGATTCCTTTATGAATAAACACAGGCGAGACCAGATGCAATGCATCCTACGCGACCCACAATGACCTGGGATCGCTGGGCGCATATGGAAGTCAATGAAGTGCCTGCCTAACCGATGAATTGGTCCTATATGAAGAAGCACACGAATACACACACCCTGTTGCGAATTTCAGAACCTTCCCTGCACTATCGCTTCATATTATAAAGAAAATGAGGCTTTTTGTAGTCGGAGCCGCGGGTCCTGGCGGTTTTCATTACGCTTGAAAATTTCCGAGATAGGCGCAAACTGCCAGAGCTTCAAATTGCCTTGGGCCACTCTCAAATGCCTTTGAAATGGGACAATATCAGAAAATGAAAATGAAACAGGTAACCACGAAACTCTCTTGCTCGCGACGCTTCAAACATTGGAATCTCGCTGAGAAGCACCTCGGCTTTCTCGTAGGTCTCATCCTGTCTCGAAATCGAATGGTGCCCTGTAGGGATTATGGGATTCATCTCTCGAGTATAGATTTGGACAATTACCTGAATGGTCTTGAGCATTGTTACACTGGAACGACGTCGTCACCGCTGAGGTTGAATTTGCATGATCGCGAGCCTGCCCTAAAGTTGCCTCTGTCATCATCCAAGCGCCCAACTAGCGCTTTGCCTGTTTTATACGCTAACATCCACCATCTCGTTCGATTTCCAGCAATATATTTCTTTCTTCCACGTCGCATATTCACATGAAGTTCCAGGAGGAGATAGGTAAGTTCTCACCAGATACTTTCCCTGATACCCCTTCCTTGACGAGTCGCGTGGGCCAAGCCAACCTCTCTACGAGCTCGACATGTTGCTATCTTCCAACGTTCGACGCAGTCTGTGCTAGCTTCAAAATGTACATCCGGAAGCTCGAACAGGAGCTGTTCTTCATGAAAGAAACTCGAGGAATGAGTTTCTAGCCCTCCTGCTCAAAAGCTCTCGAGGACAGACGTCTCATCAGTTTAAGCGGAGGCCTGACAAGGAACAGGAAGAAGAAAACCAACAGCCCTACCAATGGTCTCGAATGAGAGCCCAGTGGTAAACGTCCTCGCAAATAGTCCGTTACCGAATTTTTTCAGTTGACAACCATCGCAGATTCGCATTGTAGGCGTTGGACGGCCCGTTTTTTGGCCGTTCCAGCATCATATTCGGATCCTGGGCTTATGATGGCTGTTGCATCGAGACATGTAAGTTCTTGTGTGATTCGACTTTATTTCTCCTCTAATACAATCGTACAGGTCATTACGCCGAAATCCCAAGCTTGTTGATCTTCGCGTATCTTTTCGTCCGTTTCTTTACTTGTAGGGCGGCCCGGAAAGGTGCTTTTCGACAGCGTGGTATAATACATGACTTGAAGTGTGACTAGATCCGAGTATATTCGCTGTATACATCGAGTATGCTACTGAGCATTGTCAGGGGGAAAATGCAGAATTATCCGTGGTTTTTCTACGGCGGGCGTCTTGGACAGTATAAAAACAGGGTCTACAGCCTCTGTTCCTCAGTTCCAGCTCAGGTTCTTCAAAGTGTACCCTATGTTCTCAAAACTCCTCGCTCTCGCCGTCCTCGTCGCCACATTCGTGGAAGCTGCTCCTTCCCCGACCACCGCTGAGGATTACATCCGTCGCGATGGCGATGCACCCGAAGTCATAGTTTCTCGTGCAGCCAGTTGCAGCTTCCCCTCCCCGCCGAAGACCTCCAGTTTGAGCAAGCCCATTACTGTCACTGGCACTTTTGATGGCGGCAACGTTCGCTTCGATCGTGGCAGCGGCGCCTGCAAGTATGTTGCATATCTCTCCATTGTCTTCAAATGAGCTGACCACAACTCAGGGGGCAAACCGAGGGCGGTGACTCTGACGCCGTCTTTCTTCTACAATCCGGTGCTACTTTGCAGTATGTCCATTAACTGACTAGTCTATTGCTGATTTCTTATCCTCTTTTATGCACAGAAACGTTGTCATTGGAGCCAACCAGGCCGAAGGCGTCCACTGCCTCGGACCATGCAACCTTCGCAACGTCTGGTTCGAGGACGTCTGCGAAGACGCCATCACCATCAAGCAGAGCAGCGGAACTTCCAACATCATCGGAGGTGGTGCCAAGAAAGCCGACGATAAAGTCGTTCAGCACAATGGTGGTGGAACTGTCAAGATCGACTCTTTCTGTGTTCAAGATTTTGGCAAGCTCTACCGCTCCTGTGGTAATTGCAAGACGTGAGTCACTTCTTCCGTTTTCAACAACATACTTAGCTCGGGCTATAGACAATACAAGCGCACCGTTCAGATTTCCAACATTGATGCAAAGTCCGGTTCCTTGCTCGCAGGTGTCAATTCGAATTACGGCGATGTTGCCACCTTCTCAGGCTCTATCAAGACATCTAGTGTCAAGTCCGTCTGCGACACCTTTGAGGTAACGTACTGCCTTTCTCCAAGACAGCAGCCAAACTAATTCCTGTTGCTTATAAGGGTAACAGCAGCGGAAAAGAACCTAAGAAGCTGACTTCCAACAAAGCAAACTCTAAGTGAGGACCCTTTTACTGTCTTCATGCCACGCACTTACTCGTGACTGCAGCTGCAAATTCTGAGGCATTTTGGGCAGTCTGTTCTTTCTTTGGGTTTCCATGGTCCATAATAATACCATTTGTCGGAAAAACTGAACATGAATCCTGTTGAACGTTTGGAAATCATCACTATATACACTTACCCATGACTGTACAGCTACAAATTCTAAGCCGTTGTTCTTGTGGTTTTCATGTAGCAATGAGTGGCCCTTGTCTGGAGATAAAAAAAAAATGCAAAGATAACGCCAGTAGTTTCGTATTGTGTCAGGATAGATTTTTGCTATCAAAAAGCGATTCCTAATGAGTGTGATTACAACCGAAACACAGTCTACACACTACGTCCTCCACCTGAACGCCGGATGCTTCCAATCTAACTCGTCAATCAGACCCAAGTCTAATGCGTGCTCATTCTGCGCCCTTTCTCTCCTCTTGTTATCCCACCATATCCAAATCATCATCACCACCGATACGATCAACATTGTCGTACAGGTCGCAAGGTTCAATCCGTTGCCAATAGGGTAGTCTGGCCCATCTCGCGGCAGGAAACTCCAGGTCGCTATCAATCCCCCAATATTCCCCATCATAACGTTCATCCCAATCGCACTGCTACGTGCTGTGTCTGATATAACATTTGCACTAACATGTGCATTGGTTAACGAGGCATTTACGAAAGCCCCGGAAGCGATGAGGAAGGTTGCGCCGTATCTGACTTGCGGGGAGTGTGAGGCTAGGAAGAGGATGTATCCCACGATGACTGGCGGTTTAGAAACGATGAAGAATACCAGACGCCGGTCGAAGCGCCAGCTAAGGAGTGGAATGAAGACGGTGAAGAAGGTTCCGACGACGTAGGGAGGGACCGTATGCAACTGTTTGGAGATAGCGGAGCTCTTTGGATATATAGTTCCAACGATGGTTGGCAGGAAAAAGGCAAGGCCTTGAGTGGTGATATTACTGAGAAGGAACATGAAAGACGTCGTGATTGTGATGGGACTAAAAATCCCAAGGAACGTTTTGCGCATGTCGATTTTGTCGAGTAGAACAGTGGTTCCGATTCTTTCGGACTTGACTCGGGAAATTGCAAGTGCTTTCTCCTCCTCCGTAAGCCAGATTGCAGTCTCTGGTCGATCTGTGAGGACGAAGAAGCCCAGAACGGAAAGACCACAGGTTATAATCCCTTCGACGGCGAAAATCATACGCCATTCATGCAAATCACCAAATGAAGGTAGCCTGAGGATTCCACTTGCGAGTAGACCGCCGAATGCCCCTGCCAAAGGGGCCATCGCAATGTACTAGGGATATTGCATCAGCGAGGTCGATTGTAACTCGTGCAAAGCAACATACCAACGCCAGTCGAAACACCAACTCACTACGTCTATACCACCTCGACATATAATAGGCTATTCCTGGTAGCATTCCAGCTTCGAAAACGCCCAACAGGAAGCGAACTCCACATGCACCACCTATGTCCTTCACGAACGCGGTACCGACTGAGCATATCCCGAACCCAAGTGATATAGCTGGAAGGAACCACCCAGGACCAAAATACTTGCATGCCATATTGGATGGAATTTCGAAGATGATGTAGGAGACATAGAAGACCGTCAGGACAATGTTATAGTCATAGCCTTTGAGTCCTAAATCCCTTTCGAATCCTGCAAGACGCGCGTTGCCTGCGATACTATCAGAAAGGGCAGGGATCAATGAAGCGGAGGTGTTACTCACCTATATTGGCCCTGTCGATGAAGCAAAAGAGATAGAGGAGAGAAACAACTGGGACAATGTAAACATCGATCTTCCGTCGAAGTCTGGCTTCCGCTTTCACGTCGAACTCAACGTCGACAGAATCAGCAGAGCCTGTACGCTTGGCGATGCTGGCTTCCTTGAGGTCTTCCAAAGACATTGTCGGAAGCTAGAATGAAAGAGACCAAGAACACCTATATGAGCACATTATCCATTCAGCCTGTCAGTTCCACCTGTACATTCCGTCCTTCAATCAGGGCGGGGGTTACTTTTGATAGGCTCGGCGACATGTATGTACCTGGGTCTAGTGGTTCTCCCGGCCGTGCCTTCTCAAGTTCCTCCTTCTCTAGACCTCCTATCATTGCCCATCCAAGGCGAGATACTGGAGATAGTCCTCGCCAGCCAATCGCAAAAGTAGGCACATCAGCGAAGGAGATCAATTACAATACTGCCGTGCCTCAGAAGTAGACGCTGCCCCTAGGTCTAGTAGGCATCACTCCCTGTTAAATATGCCGTCCCTGAGGAGTCGAGGTAATGACCCCGAACTTGAGACAGACCGGAACGGCAATCATACACTCAGGCCAACTGGCGACAGCCTGCAGGTAGCTCTGGTGACCTTGACACCCATTGAGCGGACTTCCAAAACGAGGACGAAGATGAACCAATCGCTATTCCAATTTTGTGTATAGCAAGATACCAGATGGTGATACAGAGATAAGAGGTGCCTAGCTTCGGTCAGCCGACATGTCCGAGTCTGCAATAGTCGGTAATCACTCTACAAAATTACCCGATGGACCCGGTAATCAAGGTCTCCACCTAAACGCCGGGTGCTTCCAATCCAATTCTTCAACTAGACCCAAATCCAGCGCACTCTCCTTTTGCACGTTCTCCCTTCTCTTGTTGTCTCTCCATATCCATGCCAGCAAACCCACTGAAACGATCAACATCGTCGTACTCGTCGCGAGATTCAGCCCGTTCCCGATATGATAATCAGGTCCATCGGCAGGTAAGAAACTCCACGTCGAAATAAGACCACCAATGTTTCCCATCATGACATTCATGCCAATAGCACTGCTACGCGCCGTATCTGAGATGACATTCGCGCTGACATGAGCATTACACAAGGAGCCGAACGCGAATGAACCTGAGGCAATAAGGAAGGTTGCGCCATATCTGACCTGGGGAGAATGAGAAGCCAGGAAGAGGATGTATCCTAACATCATAAGGGGTGCAGAGCAAATGAAGAAGATGAGACGTTTGTCGAAACGCCAGCTGAGAAGAGGAATGAACACGGTGAAGAAGGTGCCGACAACATAGGGCGGTACGGTGTGGAGCTGCTGGGAGATGACGGAGCTCGTTGGGTATATCGTTCGTACGATAGTGGGAAGGAAGAAGGCCAGACCCTGAACGGTGATATTGTCGAGAAGGAAGATGAAGGATGTCGCTAATGTGACCGGACTGAAGATCCCGAGAAGGGTCTTTCGTATGTCGATTTTGTCAAGCACAGCCGCGGTTCCTATTCGTTCGGACTTAACCCGAGAAATGGCGAGTGCTTTCTCAGCCTCTGTGAGCCAGGTGGCAGTGTCTGGTCGATCCGTGAGGGTGAAGAAGCCTATGATCGAAAGGCCACAAGTAATGATTCCTTCAATGGCAAAAATCATACGCCATTCATGTAGACTACCAAACGAAGGTAGTTTGAGGATAGCGCTGGCAAGGAGACCACCGAATGCACCGGCCAAGGGCGCCATAGCGATATACTGAAGAGGAATTAGCTGTAAATGAAAGGCGAATAGGGCTCGAGACACACCAATGCTAATCTGAAGGCTAGTTCGCTATGCCTATACCATCTAGACATGTAATATGCTATTCCTGGTAGCATTCCAGCTTCGAAGACCCCCAATAGGAACCTGACTCCACATGCGGCGCCTAAATTCGTCACGAACGCGGTACCAATGGAACATACTCCGAATCCCAATGAAATGGCAGGAAGATACCACCCTGGGCCAAAATACTTGCATGCCATGTTTGAAGGAATCTCGAAGATGATGTAGGATACGTAGAAGATGCTCAGGACCGTGTTGTAATCGTAGCCTTTGAGACCCAGATCCCTTTTAAAGCCTGCGAGGCGAGCATTGCCTGCAACATTATCAGCACATAGATTCGTGGAACAAAGGATGCTGCTCACCGATGTTGGCCCGGTCGATAAAGCAGAAAAGGTAGAGGATTGAAACAGTTGGAATAATGTACAAATCAATCTTCCATCTTAGCCTAGCCTCCGCTTTCGCGTCGAACTGCTCGCTGATCGAGTCAGCGGTGTCGGCACCCTTGATGACACTTTCTGTCTTCAGGTCGTCAGAAGACATGGTGGGTAATGCAAAGAGAGGGGAGAGCTTATATACCGATAAGGAACCTATTCAAATTATATTGCTGTATGGAGGGCTGAACAATCTTGTCCAGTCAGGCGGAACACTAGGTGACGGCTTGGCGACATGGGATCTCGATCACCCGTACCTTTCTCTTTGCAGAGTAACGGCCGAGCACGATTCTGAGGCTTGGAGATGTATCGTTTGGACCGGCGAGGAGCGATTCCTGGAAGAGAAGTGCGAATCGAAGAGCTCTGGTTTCAATGGGTTACCCAGTCCTCGAATCGCTTATCAGCTTCAAACTACACGCTGTCAAAGAAGGCAATACTTACTGAGTTGGATGCCCGCAGTACCCCATGGGGCCGTCATATTCGTAGCGCTGGGTGCTAACGCGGTACCAATGAATGAAACTTCATCATTTCATCACCCCGTCCACTATACACTTGTCCAAACCCGGACGAACAAGACAGACCCTTTGTAAGAAAAAATACGGCAATGGACAAATCTTCATTTAATCGGTCCACGAGGAAAGAATTCGGTTCGGATGTATTCGCGTCGTCGAGGGTCGAGGGTATGTGTCTGCGAAGTAATGTAGGGCCTGAAAGAGCTGGGCGAAGCAAAGAGGAATACTTTGGGAATCTGGGTACACTTGAGATTCGATAGGTCCGAGCCTATAAGAGGAGGAGGAGGATCCAGCTGGTAGTACAATGGAGAGCTCAGATCTCAGAGCTGGCTTAGGTCAGCTGCGACAGAACCTCATCACACCCTCAGTCACGAACCCTCGTCTGAACTTATCAGCTTTCAGGCTCGAGGATTTCTGCAGCGATTTTTCCTGTTACGGGTGGTGAAAGGGCTTCTGACCACTCTGTTCTATCATACTTCAGAGTCGTACAAGATTAGTTCATGATATACACACAATAAATCATTCTACTCTATCATTATACCAAAGGAACAGAAAATCAAGATCTCCATCGGAAAGCTGGATGTTTCCAATCCAGTTCCTCTACCCTGCCCAAATCCAGCGCGCTTTCCTCCTTCTGCACCTGTCTACTATCTCTCTTCTTGTTATCTCTCCATATCCACACTAAAAGTAGAGCTGAGACAATAAGAATCGTAGCACTCATTGCTAGATTCAGCCCATTCCCAATCGGAAAATCCGGCCCGTCCGTAGGCAGGTAACTCCATGTTGCTATCAAACCCCCAATGTTCCCCATCATGACGGTCATCCCAATTGCACTGCTACGTGCTGTATCCGATATCACGTTCGCACTAACATGTGCATTGCACAGCGAGCCAAAGGTGAAGGCGCTGGAGGAGACGAGGAAGGTTGCGCCGTATCGAACCTGTGGGTTCTGGGAGGCTAGGAAGAGGATATATCCCACTATCACCAGTGGAGTGGAGATGATGAAGAATACGAGACGCCTGTCGAAGCGCCAGCTGAGGAGAGGAATGAAGATGGTAAAGAATGTTCCGACGATGTAGGGCGGGACTGTGTGTAACTGTTGATAGATGACGCTACTATGGGGATATATTGTTTGCACGATGGTAGGCAGGAAGAAGGCAAGGCCGTAAACCGTAAAGTTGTTAAGGAGGAAGACGAAGGAGGTGACGAGTGTTACGGGGTTGAACGTCCCGAGAAGAATCTTTCGAGTGTCGATTTTATCCAGTATAGCAGTATGACCCATACGCTCTGACTGAACGCGAGCTATGGCAAGCGCCTTCTCTGCTTCAGTGAGCCAAACAGCCGTTTCTGGGCGATCTGTAAGGGTGAAAAAACTGATGATGGCAAGACCACAAGTAATGATCCCTTCAATTGCAAAAAGCATTCTCCATTCGTGAAGACTGCCAAACGACGGTAGCTTGAGAATTCCACTCGCGAGGAGACCACCGAATGCACCAGCGAGAGGTGCCATTGCGACGTACTGAAAAGGATAGTGAGCACTGGGTTTGACGATAATATGAATGACATACGCACCACCGACAACCTGAATGCCAATTCACTATGCCTATACCATCTAGACATGTAATATGCTATCCCAGGCAGCATACCAGACTCAAACATCCCCAACAAAAACCGTACTCCATACGCGCTGCGTATATCGTGTACAAACGCGGTACACATCGAGCAGATCCCAAATCCTAGCGTAATAGCTGGGATGAACCACCCTGGACCTAAGTATTTGCAAGCCATGTTGGACGGAATTTCAAAAAGAATGTAAGAGATAAAGAAGATGCTCAAGACGCTGTTGTAATCATAGCCTTTGAGACCCAAATCTCGTTCAAAGCCAGCAAGGCGAGCATTGCCTACAAAAGTCATGAGACTGTGGACGCACAGGTGAACGCGTAAGACTCACCGATATTAGCACGATCTATAAAGCAGAAGAGGTAGAGAAGAGAGACGGTGGGTATGACATAGAGATCAATCTTCCATCGTAACCTAGCTTCGGCCTTTGCATCGAACTCGATGCTGGATTTGCCAGGGGAGTCGGCACGGGTGATGTCGCTCTCTGTCTTCAGGTCCTCAGAAGACATTGTGGGGAATCCGGAGCGCAAGAGGGGTTTTATACCGACGCAAACTCCATTGAGGCACCGATTGACAAAGCAATCAGTCACTGCTAAGTCTGCAGCCAGATGTGGAGATGACTTGGCGAATCGGACCTTGGCATTCAAAACTGTATGTCTCCCAATCGGAATGATGAGGGTCAAGTAATTGAGCTGGCTATTCGTTCGTGGTCTCGTAGGAGGTATAGAACCCGAAGAGAAAACGGTGCCTGTGGTCGAAAGAGAGAAGATCTGTGCAGGCTACATCACTGATTAGCATGTTGGCAGTCACTGTCAAGAAAATAGACTCACCTAGCCCCGCTGGATGTCCGTCTTGCTTATAGAACAGATGTCAGCGCTTCTCCCGTTTCCTAAACAGCTCTTGGACCCGCAACATCCCTCCGTCATGACAGTATGGGAGCAAGTCCTGAATAGCTTCGACCACAATCTCCATCAATATATGAGGATATGATCCTCTAACCACCATCAACTCCCTCTCGTCCCAGCCAGCATCAGCTAGCTCGACCTCTGATAGTTCCAGCGCAACTTCTAACAAAATTTCCTCGACACAATGAAAAATCGGGTCCATCTCCAACAACTCCTCAAAATAAGCGAAATCGCGCTGAAAGCACCGGCTCGAGTTCATCAAGCCAAGGATGTCCTCCACCAAGATATACTTCAAGTTCGAATTGGAGCTGAAACTACCCGCGCGGTCGTGAGGCGAGCCCGCAGCGAAGATACCGCAGATCATGTAAAGCTCCCCCTTCAAAGCCAACTCCCATCCTGTCCATTCCGTTTCCGCCACCAACCTACGCAGCGCATCGATTTTCACCGATACACCTCGTACTCCAAGCGTACATCTGCGCCTATGCCTTGTAGAGACTGAGCTCCTGCGAAGAAAGTTCTTTAAATCCTCGATCACCGAGAAAGAGGACCCAATATCGATGTAAATTTCGCGCAATCCAAGACATGTACTGTTTTTCAAGTCCAGTTGCGTGGAGAACCCGATCAGACCAAACTGATCCCGGATGACGAGGCGGTTCAACGTCTCGGGAAGAGAGTACTCCCCGAGCTCCATGATGTGATATTTGTCGATATAAACCTCGTCGAGGGTCAACACTTCAAGCATGTCAAATGCGTTGAGGAGGTAGCGAAGGCCAGCGGCATTTCGGGTACACCGAGTCATTGTCAATCTTCGAATCTTCTGCAGGTGACCGGACTGTATAAGCTCGCGTAACGGCGCCCATTCATCCAAATCTTTCGCGCCGATGATCTCGATTTCATCTATGCTGTGGAACAGCGCCTCGATGACCGTCATACTCTTGGCAGACTCGAACGCAGGAGAAAGTAACCACAAAAACGAAGCCTTCCACAACTTGAGTGAAAGGGGTCTTCGCAACGTGAGCTTCCGAGTGCGAGTGGTCGAAATAGTGGAGAGTGGATGGGCGCATAAGTCCTTAAACTCTTCGACTGGACGATGTAGTCTGGGTAGATGGAGGTCGGCGAAATAATGTTGTCGAGAGCGAGGTGTCCAACTGCGAGATATAAGGGAAGTCGTTAGGAGTGAGAGTTTGTCATCCTGAAGATAATCCACGATGCGCTCGGCGAGTTCGACAGGGATGTGGGGCATATTGGAGCGCGCAGGTACCTGCAGGGCGCCCGTCGTGAAAGAGTGTATTTATGCCTTCAAGTAGATGAAGCTTCTGATCCAGGGTACTTATATACCGGCGAGATATTTCCCATGCGATACCTAGCTTTTGACAGCATCAGTAACTGAGCCCGCGCACAGATTCTTCGGTTTGGCCGCTAATCCTGCATCAGTATCAGCTATACATATGAATGAGTGATGTGTCAGATGTGATGTAGAGCCGCACATACCCATAGCGAAAACGAACAGCTACTTCTGATCTAGGCGCGGCAGAAGGCATGTGCCACGTATCACAACAGCGCTAGGTGGTGAGCTAGCGATACATGGTTGCGCTTCTTGCTTGGCTCTGAACGTCAGGTATTTGGTGACAATTTGATCAGAAAACGTCGAAGCCAGCATGGATTGTGGTAGCATGAAGTAGGCGTTGATAATGAGACGGGTTTCAATGCGGGTCCACTCTCTTCGACCATCTGATTCGACTCATCAGTATCCACGGCAAGAAAAATCAGATGGATGACATACCTTGGAATGATGAAACCTTCCAGTTCCTATGCCCAAACTACTCAAGTTCTCCTCGGATCCTTCCCCTATACAGCTACATGATCCTCCGAGCTGTGGAAAGATTCGATAGGAGACTACCACTGAAATTAGAGGCTACGTTTCGAGCGATAAATCGACACTGCTACCTACAGTTGCAATGGGGCACTCCGAGATGTCCCGACCGCTACACTGGTGAGAACCAGCCTACAATTGCTGTATGATTCGAAATAAAAAGACAAAGCAACGTCATGCACCTTTGTAAGGGAGGAAAAGTGCTTGAGATGGAAAATTTGAACTGGGATCAGACAAGCAACGACGTGTAGCGCCAGCGTGGGAATGTTCTGTGCCCGGAAGGGAAGCAGCCAGCAGTCACGCGTTCAATGGTGTTTTTTCTGACCACCAAGTAGTAGTACTAGACCATATTCGCAACGCTTTTTTTAGCCAAAATTCGAGAGCCCCGGAGTATTCCGAGAAACAAGTCACGTTGCAGCACATGCTCAGCATTTTTGTTGAACGTACGCCGTTTCCCTGCATGTCCACCTCTGGCTCGTACTACATACTTAAAATATGGAACGTCGCACCCCATACCAAAGCACCAAAAGCAAATACAATTGAACGGGAGGAGGAAGAGGCTCAGGAACGGCGCAAGATTATTGGCTTTCGTTTGATTCAACAGAAAAAAGTTATCACGCGTAACGTCACGCTTTCGAAATCTCAGCAGGCTCGGAGTTCTCCGAGAACCACGAAAACTGCGGTTGCGAATATGGTCTACTAGTCGGAGTCTCGATTTTGAGAGCAGGGTTTCAATGAATTCCTTAATCACCGGATCTGAGACTGCTTCAGATAGCTGATATTTATTTCTCACGACTCATGAGTCCAAGAGACAACCGACGGAGTTAGCGAGCCCGACATTGAAGAGATTCGAGAAGGGCCAGTGAGAGATCTCATCTGTGTCTTTGAAAACTCGATATCAAGTGCCACCGTCCAAAGAAGAGGAAGGGTACATGGAGTTCGGAGAACTATGTAGGGACGACAGTTCATCGAGTGGGGAGTTGCCGCGGCCAGGTATGTCATGCTTCGGAAAGACCTCGAATAATGGAGGTGGGTACACGACTCATGCTTCTGAAAAACTGCAGGATCCCTCAAAGCCTAAAAAATAGTCCCATCGACCATCAAGCTGAGAAATTTAGTATCTTTGTCGACCATGCCAGGTCCTTCGACTCGGAATGTCGATGAACTTGCAGAGGGTGTTTTACATGGCTACGTTAGCTTCCCACATTTACCTCTATCTATATCTACCGTTTTCAGTACACTGTGAGCACTCGACCACACACATACAAAAAAAGCCAGTAGTGACTTACTCTTCCGTTTTCAAATGCCATCGATTGCCTTGGTTAGGTTTTCTAATCGCCTGAATTGTCATTTTCTCGAGATTCGAGATGTTAAGCATTCAAGCTCCAGATCTAGTCACGGTTGTATTGAGCCTGAGAACTGCCTGAGACACATCCCATTGCTGTTCAAGCTTCACTAGCAACGCATGTGCAACGATTCCAACAGATTAACTCGAATGTTCAAAGTGACTCGTCGAGAAGAGAGCGCCGCATGGAGAAAAAGGCTGGGACCCATTGTTTTACCGATTGAGAAATTTTAGGATGAGGGCGTTGCGCAAGTCATTGTTCGGTTAATGAGTGTGTGAACTTTTGTCGCCCCGATAAGGGAAAAAAAGAAGCGGCCACGATCACGTTGCATTGTTCTTTCTGACCGCCAAGTCGTGGCCCACTTTCCACACCAGTATTTAACCTCTGGCTCTCTTGCACCATGTATTTTCCACCAACAACCACTCATCATGGAACGCACCCCTCCTCCCCAGGGGAACACTCGTCAGCTTCCTCTTCTTGAAAAAGACCCTACTAGCACCCCGCTAAAGTCAACTGCTGGCAGATCCAAGTACGCTACGGAAGAGATCAATAGAGACCCCCGTCTTGTACAAGTTGAGATCGAGTCTCGTGGGAAATGGTTCGGTCCAATGCTACCTCGGGAGTTCCTCGACACATTCCTCCCAAAACAGACCAGTACTCCTAAGCGGCCATACTTTGTGAAAAAGAAGTGGGCAGATGCAAACGAACGTTGTCATATTGAAGCTGACATGTACAAAGAATTTGTGAGTGTTTTTCCTACGCATGGCCTTCCCCAGTCTGATTGGTATCATAGGAACCTCTGCTCGCTCCATTTTGCCCCGAATATAAACTCGAGGCCACCCAAGGGAAATGCGACACTATTTCGTGGTCTCACCAGGGCGCTCTTATTGCGGTTGACATGTCTCTTTATCATCGGAACAATTGTCCATCTGAGTTCGGAAAATTGGACATGTCGAAACTCGAAGCGTTCATCGAATTCAAATTTAACGTTAACGAATCTGGTTTCGAGGATAACAAGAAGAAGCCTTTCGAAAAGGGGACGATAGCCTCCGAGAAGACGCGAGGACAGTTGGCTACGTATGCCGGAGCTCTTATGAATACACAGTTTAGGACGCACGCTTTCTGTATCGAAGTCGCTGGAGGTGACGCACGACTCATTCGCATCGATCGTGAAGGCGCCATGGTATCCAGTGCATTCTGCTGGTACGAAGAAGACCATCTGGCAGAATTCTTTTGGCGTTATAATTTTGCTCCCTCAGTCTATCGTGGTCACGACCCATCCGCCACGACTCCCGGTCCAAACGATTATCACGCTTCAATCGCCCGTAGCATGCTCAAACCGGCAGACCCCGCTACGCACCTTTGGAAACTCGATATCCACGACGAGGAGAGCGGCGATACGATGACGTTCTACGGGATCCTTGATACTCAAGGCCTTTCTGCCTGTCCCTTTGGCCGATGTACGCGAGGCTTCGTCGCAATCACCAAAGATCGCGAACGAGTATGGTTTAAGGAAACCTGGCGCATCTTCAAGGACAACATGCCGAAGGAGGGCAAAGTCTACGCCAAGCTGCATAAGAACGGCGTTCCTCATATTCCTCATGTCGTAGGCCATGGTGATGCCACGTTAGGTGACTGGCAGAAATCCATCTCTGCTACCTATCCCCAACTCTTCGAAGGCGTGCAGAAGGACGAGTTACGCCCATTCTGTCATTATTTCATTGTCTTCGAGGAAGTAGGCCGCCGTCTAGTCGCTTTTAAGACAACCTGGGAGTTGGTAAATGCGATGAAACACGCCCTCGAAGGTGAGTATCCATTCTATTTCGCCGTCGCCTTCCATGCTGAACATTTGCCTGTATCAGCACACATGGCTGCTTACGAGAGGACCAGAATCTTACACCGCGATATCAGCTCTGGGAATATCCTGATCAGCGAAAACGGTGAAGAGGGTTTCCTAATCGATTGGGACTTTAGCAAGGAGATTAATGAGGCTGAGGCCCCAAGACAGCCTGAAAGAACGGTAAGTTAAACTGACAGCTCTATGGAAGCCTCGTCGTCTCATGGAATTTTTAGGGCACTTGGCAATTCATGTCTGCGAAACTACTTCTCCGTCTCTCCAATCGTCATACCCGCGCCGACGATTTGGAATCCTTCTTCTATGTCCTGTGCTGGGTGACGCTAAAACTTGGTCCGCATGACTACCCTGCAAAGGATGTATCTGGGATGATAAGTCGTTGGTTTGACCGCGTAGAGCTCTTCGATAACGGCACAGATCGTTTCGTTGAGGGCGGTAGTGCCAAACACGATGGCGTTATTGCCCGGCACATGCAGAATAAGGTGAAAATCAAGGAAGGCCCACTTCGTGATCTCATCTGTGCCTTCGAAGACCTAGTTGCGGTGCGATACCAAGCCGGCCCGAGCCAAGAACAGATAGACGAGTACAACGACCTCAAGCAGGTGTATAAGGATAACCCGGCCAAGCTAGAGCGCAATAGTGTATACCGATACGAGATGCTGCGGAAGGACCTCGAAGAATGGACTTGGATTCACGGACGATTTTTCAAGGCTGTGGAGGATCGCTCCAAACTCCAGGATGGGCCGGTCGACCGCCAAGTCGATGACAACGAGGGTCATAAATACAGTGTAACCGTTCTTGGAAATGGCACTGGCAGGAAGCGTACCGGTGACCCATTCTCCGAGCAGCCGAAGTCGGAGAAGCGAGCGCGTTAAAGGTGACCACCGAGACACATACGTATAAAACATAACAGACCTATATATCTTTACGAACCTTTTACGATCTCTCTTTCTTCCCACCACTACTGTTTCTGAGTGTACCTTGATCCATCTGAACGAATACACGCACGCGTTCTTGTCCTATAGGCTGTAACTCGAGCGAAATGATACTGTGTCAATGGCGGCCAAGTGTCCAGCGCTAGCTTCGCTCGCAACGTCGCTCAGATCTATTTTCCAGGCCGTAATGGCGAACACAGCAGAGTTAGCCTTCCTGAGAATACAGAAAAAAAGCATTTGATCTATTTTGACACAGTTAGTATAGCGTGATAAGTATGGTTTACATAGAGCGATTAACTTGCACAACGTTTGGATCCTGTAAAACCGTCATTTCCAACGCGCTATTGTTTAAACCCCTCTCATCGGAGCGATTTGAATCCGCCCCCTTCTCCTTCTCGACCTCGCTAGCAGCGACATAAGTCGATGAAGAGTATCAACCTCCTCGACCAGTTTCATCGTTCGGGTGAGTTCGTTTCGGCACCACTCCAATTCATTGCAGTAAATGTAGCGAGGAGCACCCCTACAATACCCAAAAAAATCTCTGGTTCGTGCAGCTGGAGGTTTCCTTAGCTTTGCAATCTTCATGTAACAGATCAGCATCAGTTAGAGAATACCGAGAGAACCTTACGGTCTCTTGTCTATGTCCTTGCTCAAGGTCCCTCCTGGTATCATCCTGGTCAGGTTTCTGAGGCAACATTCTATTGATCCACTAAGAACTATATGATATTCAGACTGGGAAGATGTACTCACGGCAACACGCCCAGGAAAATGGAAATAATCCCTGATACAACAGTCAAGGCCGCAATCTCTGCGTCGTGTCTTCGTATGGCTCCGATAGAGGATAAAATCGTGCATATACCGCTTATCGCCGAGAGACAGAGACTGATATAGTTTCTGCAACGTTCAGAAAGCATTTGAGTTGTGGTAAAGGGAAGAAATCTGGAGAAATGTACCCTGAAGCTGCTTTTGAGGATTTGCATTGTGCTGTGTGTCACAGCTGGAGCCGCTGTTCACCAGAAGCTTTATTGTTTGAACAGACCAGATGTTTAATCGAGACGGCAGAGCATTGATGCGAAATGTTACGTTCGTTTGCTGTAGATGTTCGTTAGTAGCTCGAGGTGCTGGTGTTGGCTGGTGTTGGCAGTGCTGGAAAAGGGGAAGGATTATGTCAGCCCGAAGTCGGCCGATGCACGGTGTCCTCTTTCAACGACTATGTATTGACCACCTTTATCGCAGCCGATGGTACGAGTCTGCAACACGCTTATTTTGTACGATACAAGGCGAGTGCTGTTCTATTGTCCCATTCAACCTCTAACTGGTACTTTGTAGGTTCACATCCACAGCAAAGACAGCTACATTCAAACAGCGCGGTGTTGATTTTCGGATAAACTTGTCATCGTCGACGCGGCGAACTTTTCAGAGGATGACTGACGGGATGCTGTAGCTCAGACCTGTAGTAAAAGTTCAAGCAGCTTTGAAGGTAAGTAGGCCGTGTTTTCGCTCGAAGAGTCAGGGCCTCAAACTCTTCTCGTTCAGTGTAAGGTTCGCTAGTATCTGAGCATCGTGGACACAATGAGGATGTCTGTCATGGGGCATTTTCACTCTCGCGAACGCACGTTAGACATTTACAACGTGCTCTGGTGTCTGTTTAGGGCCTGGGGTTTTGGTAGTGGGTTCAGTTGGGTTTGTTTCGTATGGAGACAGAAGGTTCTAGCCTTCAGGCCTCAGGATGTGCCATGAATGGCAGGTACGTGGGGTATAGCTTCACTTGGCGAAACAATTTCAAACATACTCTTGTCCAGGGATTGCCAAATCCAAAAATCAGACATGGCCTTCGTTTTCGACATCATAGGGACCCCTTATGTCACATACACTCTTCCTGGATACAGCAGGTGTACAACACGATGGAAGGCATATTTTTTGGAGGCGATCTCTCTCGTATGCATGCGTCACATTGGATCCGTTTCCATGTCCAACGAGCTAATCTCAGTCCCTGCAGAGTTTCGTAGTCGAATAAAGACCAGAAAACCACTACGGGCTATCTATGGCCGTGAGTGTCAATGTGTACTATTCGAAGGCCTCTAGTGCTAATCACATCTTACGATATGAAATCAGAATGCTGTATTAAGAGACTGTCGCTGGGTAGACTTCCACAATGGCTGAAGCCTGACACGCACCGGTATTAACACGGTGTAGGAAAGGGAAACTTCATTTCCTCGGCCATAGCCCTAGCCGTAAGCATGTCGGCTGGTGTCGGTAGAGAGATGAATATGGTTCTGTGAATCGAACGATACTTATGAGTAGATCCTAGATATCCATGGAACTCGTTTTGCCATAAGTAGATTGAGGATTCGAATTTCCGACTTCGAATTTGTCTCAGTGACGCGACATGTTACGTGATACCTGTTGGAGGTGTGCAGATCAATCAGCAGCCAGAAGATGGTTCTTCCTTTCTTTCCCTCACGAACAATGGTCCAGCAACACAACTGGACAGAATGTTCTCTACCCAAGAAAGCCATGCCCTGCGTCTTACCGGATTTTCAAAAGCTCGAACCTATTCGCCAGAGGATCATTCGTCGTCCACTTGGAATCATCTTACAAGGCTTTCAAACAACTTTTGAGTTGGTAAACGCGATGAAGAACGCGTCGATAGGTGTCTATATCGACGATTCCACTCTCGAGGTATTATGCTCACTATTACTGTTTAGCACAACGAGCATTATACGAGAAAGCAGGGATCCTGCATCGTGATATCAGTTCGACTCATATTCGTCTTGATCTTGAAGGTGGCGGCGGAGTTCTCGTAGATTGGGATGATGATTACGCGGATACGAAGGGCTGGCCTAAGGGCGTATCGGAGGATTTGCCTGCTCGGATGGTGAGTTAGAGCTGCCATATTACATCTTATGTCTTTCTCAGACATGCGCATAAAGGGAACTAAGGAGTTCATGTCAAAATCTCTACTCTGCAAGGGTTCAGAGCTCTTCAAAGTCCAACTAATCGACAACCTAGAATCATTCTTTCACATTTTGGCCTGGCTTGCTTTGGCATGGACTAACCACTCGCTCACTACTGACGATGTGGCGTGGTCGATTAGATCAACATATATCTACGGTTGGAGGCGGACGTGCTGTTTGGGTTGGATGAGTAGCCATGAGTCCCGTATGTTCCCACCAGGACCATTCCAGAGTCTGGTGGCCGATGTGGGATACGTGGTTATAGAACGATACCTGGGCGTGGACGAGAACTTGAAAGGCATTCGAGATCGAGGGCCTCCTACACCAGACCGCCTGAAGGATGTGTTGAAAAACTCAGATTGGATGGTTGAACGCTTCGTTAGAGCTGCCAGTGCCTTGTCCATCGAGGGGTCCACTGCTCGAGCACATCGGCGGTTTGCCATTCGGGTCAACGGCGAACAACTTGGGTTCTATTAATATTGGTGATGATCCTATGAATGACTTCGACAGCATTCCTGTATATCGAATAAAGGAAGAATGGAGAATCCCCCTCAATAAGTATACATTTTGCCATGAAATAATGAGAGTATCCGAATTTTTGGATCTGGCACGCGTGCAGTCAACGCGGTTTACGTGTTGGTACGTATGTAAATCAATCAGCGGCTCCAAAAGGCTTCCCTCTTGTCTTCCATTTCCTTCACTGGCTCACAATGGTCCAACAGCACGCTTGGGTAGAAGACTCTCTGCAACAGAATTTTGCACTTCAGAATCGAGAATCTCATATTTTATTGGACTGTCAAAAGCTCAAACCCATTCGCGAAAGGATCATCCATCGTCAGCTCGGCAAACATTTACACTGGTTTCGGACGACTTTTGAGGTGGTAAACGCGATGAAAGACGCGTTGATTGGTGCGCACATTGAGATATTTACCCTCTGGGTGTCATCGTACTCATTGTTGAGCAGCGCATCGAGCACTAAATGAGAAGGCCGGGATTCTGCATCGCGATATCAGTCCGACTCACGTTCGTATCGAGCACGGAGAAGGTGTTCTCGTGGATTGGGATGACGACTACGCGGATACAAAGGGCTGGCCGAAAGGTGTATCAGAGGATTTGCCTGCTCGTGTGGTGCGTTCTATAAGTTGTCACCATATATGCTCTTCTGAACCGTAGTGATTGCTAGGGCACCAAGGAATTCATGTCTAAATCTCTTCTCTCCAAGCGTTCAGAGCTCCTCCAACCCGAACTGATCGACACGCTGGAATCTTTCTTCCACACGTTAGGTTGGCTCGGCTTAGTATGGGGCGATCACAAACTCGACACTCTCGAAATAACGATGCAGATCATGCGCCAGTACTACATCAGACCAGAAAGCCCTTTGCGTTGGGTCAACAAATTGTATTCGTCGCTTCCTCCTGGACCATTCTGGCGTCTGGTCTTTGAATTGGGGCGGGCTGTTTCAATTAGATACATGGTCGATCAAGTCAGTGACGACTTGCTGTTGGTGCACATCTTACAGAGAACGCCTCCCAAACCTAGTGAGATGAAGGAGTGGAGGGACTCGGAGTGGATGGTTGAGCGCTTTACCAAAGCTGCCAATGCGCTGTCCCTGATTGAGGTGCCCACTGCTCGAGTACAGCGCTACCTAATCGTTCGGCCGGATCGTGAAGTGCTATGGTTCTATATTTGATGTTATATCCGACGTTTTTTTAGCATTCCTGCGACAGGGTCCAATACAGAGTTTTGACTATCTTTGAGAGTAATAAAGCAGCATGTAGAGATAAGGTGTTGGCACACGTAAGCAAAACTACCAAAGGCAAATGATAGCATCAATGACGAAGTTCTGGTATTTCTGGCATATTCTTCTTCAGCTATTTTTTACTGTATGTCAGGAAATAGCTCTGGTCGGTGAAGGCGAGAACAAATCGAGACCAAGGACTCGTCAACACAGAAACTCCAGCGCTAAATGATGGGGCGCCGGTTCAAGCGCCCACTTTCGGCCGTAACGGATTACATAAAAGGTGACGCGTCGGCGTCGGAGGGTTACGAATCGGGGCGACCGAGTTGAAATTCCTCACCCAGAGCCATCCACCGCAGATACCCCCACCTGTACCATCTTCCTTCTCCCCCTACCCCCACCATATCCAGAATTCACCTATTCCTTCGAGAAATATCATCAGAAAGACTGGTGTCAACAACAGAAGATAACGACCCAGGATGTCGTTCGCAACATACGCATCCCAGTTTATCAACCGGCAGCAGGCACCGGAGCCTAGCAGCAGTATGAGCGGTAGCGGGGGAATGTTCTTTTCATTTACTACCGAAGGCAGCTCTGAAGAAGAGGATGAAAGGACGGATCGAGGACGCCGAGGAGGTGGAGCTATGACCGCAAGTCGGGGATTTGGAAGAGGAAGTATGTTTGGATCTTTCTTTGGACCTGGAGGAGAGAGAGGCAGGGATAATGGAAGAGGAAGAGGAAAAGGGAGAGCCAGAGATAGAGACAGAGTCGACTTTAATGAACTTGATGGAGATGATCCTCATTTATTGGGATTGGAGGAGCTCGAGGACGTCGAAGACGACGACCAGCATACGATTAGGAATGTCCCAGACGATCCGTACCTTCGTTTGGACGACGAGGAAGCACCGCTTCATCCCCACCACTCGCGTTCACGGTCACCTTCACCGCAAGGAGGCTGGCTTGCACATCAAGCTCAAGGGTTATCGTCACCGTCGTCCTCGTCTTCCTCTTCAGACGATTTACCGCCTCATGATCTGCTTACCCAACCTTCACCGCCGATACCTAGGACTTCCAGACAGGCAGTCTCGCTCTCCCTTACCGAGTCCCTACTTCCTCGAGACGGTCAAACTCGACCTGTCGATATCATAAACCTTCCAGATCCCCGATTCACACGACGACATAAATACCAAGACTCGATATGGACCGCTTTATGGCTATTTGGTGTTACCGTCTGTCTCATCGCATGTATAGTCTTGTTATTCACCACTTCTGTCCCTTCATCATCCAAGGGTCTGCCATATACAACGCTACTTCACACAGTACCACTGCTAGTGATACTGACAGCAACATCCGCGGTGGTAGCTTATGCCTACATCTTGACGTTATGGATATGGTTGAAGCCGGTTCTAATTGTGAGCAGTGTTGCAGTACCGTTACTGCTAGTGGTATCGTTCGTGTGGGCTTTTGTAGGAAGTTTTATGTGGGATTCGGAAGATCCCACTTGGGGTGAAACTGTTGGGTATGTTGTCTTCTTTTCCGGGAATATGATCTGACGATTTGTTTAGGCTTCGGTTATTCTCTCTAATTCCGCTCGCATTGGCAATATGGACAGGTCGTCGACTGATCCATTTACCTCAACAAATTCATTCCGCCTCGGCCCAGCTGGCTTTAGTGATACGACTTTTGGCCGCAAATCCGTACTTGCTAGCCCTTAGTCCAGCGATACTCTTAGCTACCCTGCTTGCTTCTATACCGTTCCTCACCCTCATCTTCAGATTACTCCTAGTCGGATATTACGGTATGTAAGCTTCCTTTTATGCTTTCACTTGGCACTCACAGTTCACACAGACAAGTCAAAGGAACACTGGCACTTGAAAACCAGTGCACACTACTACCTCGCTGGTGCCATTGCAGTCTGGCTATGGACCTTTGCTGTCGCACGAGGCATCCTACGTGTTGTTGTTTCCGGTGTCGTCGGAGGATGGTATATCGAAGACCCACCACAACCACTCCCCGCCCTTCCCTCACTCACTACCCTTACCACACTCCACTCTCGAGCACCAGATACACGAACCTTCCATGCGGCTCTCACACGTGCATCAGGTCCTTCGCTGGGGACAATATGCTTGTCGGCGCTAATTCTGACGCTGGTTAGGCTGTTGGCGTTGGTAGCGCTGTTTCTCGACAGGTTACCCAGCTGGATCGATGCTGGTATTGCATTCCTCAGACGGGCGGTTCTAGGTCCAGTTTTTGGCATGGGTGTGGGTGCTATAGGACGTACAGCGGCTACCACGGTTGCAAGGGGTACTTTTATGGGCCTTTTGATAACGTTCTGTCGATGGGGAGTCAGATACTTGGAGAGCGTGACAGAGACGCTCTCGGGAGATGCATTGGTATACACGGGGTTGACAGGTGAAGGATTCTGGGTCAGTGCTCGGCGAGGTGCGGCGCTTTTGCAGCAACACCAGGGTCATAGGAATCGAGTAAAGAAGACATTGCCGATACCGATACATTTGTTCACGTTGACGTTGGCACTACCGTATGCGCTGGGAACGTACATCTTCGTATCACATACCTTGGATGCACCTGCAGAAGCATTTGGAGCAGCGGTTTTGGCAGGTGGAGTGACGAGCTTGACGGCCGGGTTTGTAGTCGGACTTGTCGGGGATATGGCCGATGCTGTGTGGCTGTGCTTTGTTGGGTTTGGTGAGAAGAGAGAGGAGATTAGGGAGGTGTTTGAAAGAGAGGGTTTGGGGAGAAGGAGAAGGCCGGCGCAAGGTCCACAACAACCTCAGCCATCACAACAACAGAGACCTCCGCCTGCACCGGCACCGGTTCGGTCACAACCTCTCAGTCGAGAAGAGTTGGATGACGATGGTGCACCTCCGGAAGACATACTGTTCGATGCTGCAGGCCAAGTTGAGGCTGGCGCTGGTCCAGGTTTGAGGAAGAGTGACATTCGGTCACCATCCCCGTCACCGCCACCGAAGACGAGATTACGGTCGTTGTCTTCTTCGTCAAGTGAATCCGAACCGCTAGTACCCCCGGTATCTTTCATGCAAGGCTCGTCATCACAAGCTCACGAGAATGACGACGAAGATATGGGGCCTAATCCGTTCCTGACAGGCGGCGATGTTGATCCTTTCGTTGGTGGAGATCCTGAAGTCGAGGAGAGCGTTGTGCGCACTCATAGTCGCAACACTAGTTCTGGTGGAAGTATGCGAGGAAGTATGAGAGGAAGTGGAAGTAGGAGCTTGAAGGGTAGTGGGAGCAAGAGCAAGAGGGCAGAGGTTGATGAAGAGGAGCAGGAGTTGTTCCCTGGAAGTGGCATTTTCTGAGTCGATCATTTCTTCGTAGATAGACTGGGATCATTTCATGCATTGCATCTGACAGTATGACTTACATGCAATATTGCTTAGCGTATATAGTATTGTTATTAGTGTAGTGTTGGCACGAACGAGTTGATGAATATGTAGCCTCTGTGCTGTGGGAACTTGGTGTCGCCAGCGTCTTTCACTTTCAACCATGAGTGCAGAGTCATCAAGGCGACAATCTGTTCGACTCAAAGGGAAACCTTTACAAACTTTCAAGCATCTCCTCGACGACGATGAAGACGAAGATGATGCGGCGCCTAATGACAGAGTCAGTGAAGCGGATAACTCTCCCAAAGTCTCAGCTTCTTCCCCAACCGTGCCAGAGCCTGACGACAGCACTACCACTGGTTTCGATTTTGATCCAACAATTTTCATAAGAAAACGAAAGCGGCAGACGGCAAGGAGAGGAATGGCTCCCCTCAAATTCGTTCGTCGGGAACTTGAACCAAAGGTAAAGAAGAAGACCTCTGAGTCTGCCAAGCTCAACTTGGGTTACTTTGGATATTATGGACTCGGCGGACGCGAAAGTAGTAGCGAAGAAGGTGATACTGAAGACGAAGACGACGCCCCAAAGCGCAGTTCCAAAAGAGCGAAAACAGCTTCCAAGGGAAAAGGGAAGGGGAAGGATGTTGGTACACTGAGCTTGTTGCCGAAAATGCCCATGGATATTCTTTTCTTGGTGCGTTCTTGTGCAGTTCATTGGTCTTTACTAATCACTGGTATCGATAGATCTTCAGCTTCCTTCCCCCAAAGTCACTTTTGGCTCTTACCAGAGTGAGTCACCTTTTCCGGGATACTCTACTCTCGAAAGACTCGGTCAGCGTTTGGATCACCATGAGAAACGTATATCAAGTACCAAAACCTTCCGAAGACTTGTCTGAACCTGAATGGGCCAGACTGCTGTTTGACGGAACGCACTGCCAGGCAAGACACTTTCGTCTCAAAAGACATCTCGAATGCTGACTGTAATGAACAGGTCTGTGGTGCTGGGGGCGTGACAAGGGTTGACTTTATCCTTCAACGGCGTATCTGCTATGGCTGCGTTAGGCACAAGTGGGTATATATACTCATTGTCAGTGTTAGAGCATTAATGTATCCGTGTAGCGGCGTGTCAATCGGAAAGTTCAATTCCGAGTTCCGAGGCAAGGATCCATCTGTTTTAAAATATGTTGTCCCCACGCCAGGTACGGAAAATTGCCGATTGTACTTGTCCAAGGTTCTGATAGTTTTGGGCACGCCTAGGTTACAGTGGACGTGATCCGAGGATGTACTATAATCGCATTGAGATCGAAAGAGTGATACAGGAATTCTCTTGGAGAAAAGGCGCATATCTAGAAGCCTACATCGAATGGCGCACGGCATATAATAAAAGGCTTCAAGATGTATGCCTATTACCTTGCATTGCACGCTTGCGTTCCGCTGAGTTCTCTCCCTCCAGCATGCAGAGCTTTGTGACAATTGGTTGAGATCCTACGTGGCCGAACAGGCGGAGGAGGTCCGTAACATTGGTAGATCTCGGCGTGAAGCGTAAGCGTATTTACAACCTTGGTGATATCATAGCTCATTCTTAGCCAGAGTGACACAGCGCCTACGAGACATGGGCTACTCCGACAAGGACACTTGCTTTGCCGATTCGGGTGTATCTGCAAGTCGTCGAAATGCACCTCTCACAGAACGAAGTATGCGCTTGCCACGCTATACATAGTTTTGATAGTTGACTATCCAACAGGTTGGACAGGAATGAAAGCGGCATTATTGTCAAATATACGCCAGTCCCGCACGGAACGATTGTTCCATGAGAATGAAACGGAGCTCGCCGCGCGTCGTGGACTCGTACAGGGGAGACTGAACGAGTACAGAAACTCCCTTTCCCCACAGGATCGGCGACAACTCCCGTCTCTGCGGACGATATGTCTTTTTCCTTCCCTCCATGATCTACTCGTTCGTCCAGATGGTCAAGTGGTAACGCGAGCTGAAGTCGAGACTGCTTTCGCAGCAATACCAGGCGAGATAGACGCTTGGCTAAGTCAAATCAAGGCAAGCATGGCGAAGAAAGTCGATGAAGCCAACCGCTGGATGGGGGCCCCAGAGCGTACTAGTTATCGTTACGAAGAGACTCGACCTTACTTCAAGATGCCGCAGGAGGAATTTGATGAACTGGTTCCTACTCCCGGTCTAGATTCCCTAGAACTGGCCACGACACGGGTGGTATGTAGGGAGTGCAGCAAAAGTTGGCCTACGCTCAGTGCTGCTGTTCGACACTCTTGCCGACGTCAAACTGCTTTGCCAAGCAGCGACACCTTCATCGTCAACGACACTGGACCTGCATTTGCCTTGGTACAGAGCTCAGGTCTGGACGTCATGAACGCGACAGCGGATGAAATGGACGAAAAGAGTGTATTCTTTAGGTGTACAAGGACGGATCATCATCGCTACACTATCAGGTCTGATGAAGAATTTATTGGTACCTGGAGGGAATTCGTAAGTCGTCCTTCCCTCGTGTTGATTACCTATCCAACTTCGAGAGCACAGATTCGACACGTTGGCTCCAGTCGTTGTGACCGCTTCGGATTCCGAGAAGTGAGAGAAGAGTGGATGCATGTATATGACAACACTGACGGCTCCAAAACGGACGAACGAGTGTGCTGGTCCTGTAGCCGCTGTAATGAGCACGTTGAAACACTTGTTACACGAGCAGCAGTCATTGAACATCTCAGGACAGAGTGCGTGCTTTTCGTGCTACTCATAGTTACCTTCCTGACTGACAACTACTAGGCATGGCATTGACGAACCACATATTCCGGATGACTTCTTGTACGCTGAATGTGATTGACTTCTGCCTGGATTTTGCAGATGATGGCAAGAATTTGAAGACAGCTCTCCTTGCTTTTGTGTTTACTACGCTTGGGCGCTCATACACCGTTGATGTATCTCGTATTTTATGTACTTTCTTGTGAGATGTGTTTGCCCAGTCGGAAACAAAAAAAAAACGGTTGATGCAACGCGAGATCGTGACTCATGACCACGTGTGCGCAACGGCCCCCGCGGTAACTGGTTCTTCCACCTTCGAACCTCGGTCATGAGTGTAGAATCATCAAGACGCAAATCTACGCGACTCCAAAGCAAAGCGTCGCAGAACTACAAATATCTTTTTGATGACGGCGCAGAGGAAGAAGATGTCCCAAAGCGCAGCACCAAACGGGCAAGAACCTCGAGAAAGGGAAAAGGCAAGAGCAAGAACGTTGGAAAATTGAGTACCCTGCCGAAAATGCCTATGGATATTCTTTTCTTGGTGCGTTATCGAATTGTTCATCTCTAAGGCATTGATTTTGACAATCATGTAAACAGATCTTCAGTTTTCTTCCTCCGCAATCTCTCTTGTCCCTCACAAGGGTTAACCATGTTTTTCGCGATACCCTCCTCTCGAAAAGCTCGGTCAGCGTCTGGATCACCATGCGAAACACATATCAAGTTCCTAAACCCTCTGAAGACCTATCCGAACCTGAATGGGCAAAGTTATTATTCGACGGAACTCGCTGCCAGGTATGACGCATGCGAGCGCTACCTACCTTATATACTGAAGGCAAACATAGGTTTGCGGTGCCAAAGGAGTAACAAGAGTTGATTTTATACTTCAACGGCGTATCTGCTACGGCTGCGTTAGGCACAAGTAAGCGTGTGTTCATGCCACCACCATGAAGTATTAACGCTTCTTTATAGTGGTGTGTCTGCCGGGAGGTTCAACTCTGCGTTCTGGGGCGAAGACGACTCCGTTCTAGAGTATGTAATCCCCACACCAGGTATGAGGGAATATCGACGACATCTAACAAAACTTATGATAATTGCGGTATCTAGGGTATGGTGGATATTCTCCAACCATGTACTACAACCTCAGTGAAGTGGAAATAGTGCTGTCGGAACTCTCACGCAGGCGCGGTCCTGATTTGGAAGCTTATATCAAACGGCGGCAGGCTTATAACCAAAGACTTCAAGATGTCTGTCCATTATGATGCACTGCACGGAGCGGCAAGGCTGATTTCTCTCTATAGCACGCAGTACTTTGTAACAAATGGCTACGAAGTTGCGAAGTCGAAAGGGCACAGGAGGCTGCTCAACTTAGTAGATCTCGCGAAGAAGCGTAAGTAGTGTACTGGTGACTTAAATGACAGCATAGCTCACTCCTTATTAGGGTAAAGCAACGTCTTTTAGAGATGGGTTACTCTGAGGAGGATGCTCGAAGCGCTGATTATGAAGTAAATGCAGTTTACAGAAGCGCGCCTCTCACAGAACGGAGTACGCATTCTTATGATATGATTAGATTGTTATTTCTGATCATCCAACAGGCTGGACAGGAATGAGACCGGCATTGCTATCACACATACACCGTGGTCGTCTGAAACGTCTACTATTCGAACAAGAAACAGAGCTCGCTTCACGCTGTGAACTCGTTCAGAAAAGGTTGCTCGAACACAGAATCTCGCTCCCACCAAAGGAATGGCAACAACTTCCATCGCTTCAATTCATATGCGCCCTTCCTTCACTCCGCGATCTCCTCGCTCGTCCGGATAGACAAGTTGTGACTGACATCGAAGTCGACACTGCTTTCGCTGCGATACCAGAAGAAATCGAAGCATGGCTAAGTCAACTCAAGTCGAGCGTAGGGGAGGAGATTGATCAGATCAATCGTATGGTTTACAAGGAGCGTGGCTACAGATACGACGTGGCCCGTCCTCACTTCAAGATGGCGCAGGAAGAGTTTGACAGCCTAGTGCCTACCCCAGGTCAACAATCTCTAGAAATGGCTACGACGTGGGTCAGCTGTTTAGCATGCAGGAAGAGCTGGTCTACACTGAGTACGGCTATCCGCCACTCATGTGGCCGAGTAACAAGTTCACAGAGCGAGCGCGCTACCTTTGGGGTGTCCACTATGCTACCAGTGATTACCTTACTACAGCTTTCAGGAATGGACATCATCTCTACGACTGCGGATGAAATGGACGACAAGGGTGTGGTGTTTAGATGTACGAGGAAGGATAGGCATCGCGTTCGTTCCGGATCTGATGCCGATTTCATTGGCACCTGGAGAAGCTTTGTGGGTCAACTCTGGAAGCTCTCCACGGATATTCATTGATTTTCTTTTTATTAGCTCAAACATTGTCGCGAAAATGGCTGCGAAGATTCCCTCTACAGGGGGCAAGATCTCGGAGAATGGATATTCATTTATGATAACAAAGATGGCTCCAAAACGGACGAACGAACATGTTGGTCATGTAGCCGTTGTAACGCACACGTAGAAATGCTTGTTACACGAGCGGCGGTCGTCGAACATCTCAAGATAGAGTGCGTACTTTTCGTTTCAGCCACATGTCTCTTGCTGACTGCCATTTGCTAAGGCATGAAATCGATGAACCGCATGTTCCAGATGATTTCTTGTATGCTGAGTGTAATTGAGCTTTCTTGTGGTAGACACACAAGCACTTGGATTCGTAGGATGTGTTATGTTATGTATGCACTGCTCATCAAGATGCGAGCTCGTGGGAATTTTGGAGTGCTGGCAAACTTCACGCCGTTTCTCCCGGACCACCATCACCTTGCTCTTGATCTTTGTTCGCTAGTCTTGTTCGTGAATTGGATACACGCAATGATAGGATTCGGCCTCTTTTCTCTAAATTCTACTCCACAAACCAATACCTATGGAAGATCGTAATGAGCGGTGCCTCGGCGAGAAATCCGCTCGTTCTCACCGAGATCGTGCTTGACCCTGTAATTCACTATCAGGTGAGAACCGCATCTACTATGTCCCAAGTGCTGTTAAATTAATGCTAGAAAGAATGTAGTACTGATGAATTTTTGGTTGCATACCACTGCCCAGCGGCACTTGTAGAAATCCGCCAATCCTGAGAGGCGCAAAAGGTGTGAACATTTCGGAATAGTGATCTATTCTTATTTTTTCTTCGCGGTCTTCCGCTGACGTCACCATCAGCCTCAAGCAAGCTGCTCTGCGTCTCTCCGCTTTCCAACGCGTTGTTAAACGTACGCAGGTCATCGCACAATCCACTGCTTGCTTTGTATGTTTACACCAGGTTGCGATGAACGAGGCTAGCAGCTGCATTCGCGTTGGGAGCGTTCTGCGGCTCAGATCCTTCTCTTATCGCAAGGTGAGCTATAAATGGTACCAACTAGGCGAGGAGGACTAACTTAGCCACATAACCGATGCCGCTGGATCGGCGATGATAGGCCTCCAGCCTTTCATTTTGCTTCCTTTAACTGAAGCTTCGATATCTTAAACTCTGGCTATCATTCCGGGAGAGCACGTATCTCGCTTCAATTGCGGTACATATTGGCTCTTTGAGAGATGCTCGCGTCCAAAATGTAGTTGGCACATTCTTGCATGCCTTCAAGACTTTTATTGGCTATGACATGGTGCGTTTGTACGATTCTCCATATATCTCTATTGTTCATGACTGCAGCGGTACGGACATACACTACTGTCGAACTCTCGGGGCTTCTGCACTCACCGGTAATCTCACCTCCCGAGTTGTGGTTGCTCTCTTCCGGGCTTCCTGATAGCATGCAGGAGCCGTAGGATCCGAACCTATTTTTGCTTTGTAAAAATAGGTTACTCGGGTGTCGTATCCACCTGGTGCTGCCGTTTGACCAGCGAGTTTTGGTGAGAATGACCTTTGGTTATTTTCTGTACTAACTCACCTCTACAACATCCATTGCCGTCCTTTGCAGGCTCTGAATACCTCACTATGACTCTAACTCTCACTCGAGCACCGGAGAGTAACCGCTATGTCGTCGTCGCAGTAGACGTCTATCCTCTGAGGTGAGTCCATCTCCCATTGCTAATCTGAATGAACCTCAGTCTCATGAGCATGCCCGTTTCTGTCGTGTCAGAAGAGCTTCCCTTTTAAGTGAAAACACTGAAACATAAAAGAGCCTGCAATCTCAAGGGGGAAGCGCTAAGCCTTTCATTTTGCAGGTATCAGCACCACCATGTCTTTTTGCAGATCATCTCTCTTTACTCTCCTGAGCCTCTGTCACATTGTGTGGAGCGCCCCTGCGTCGCCATCTCTTAGCTCCTCGGCCATAGACACCAGTGCAACGGTGTCTTTTGCGAGTACGGAACTCAACCCTCCTCTATGGGGACCGGATAGCCCCGCCTCGGTACCTCAACCTGAGCGAGGGTCGCTTGGGGCTCCAATTATTGGTCCAAGTAATTCACCGCTCGAGCTCGAGAATCCTGATGTATTAGCACCCCCGACTACCGACAACGGGCAAGTGTACGTACTACCGCTAATCATACTATATGTTCATATTTGCTCATATTGCTTCCTCTAGTGGAAATGCCAAGTGGCCCTTTAGCTTCAGCTCAAACCGTATCCAGACAGGTGGATGGGCCCGGCAGCAGAACGGTGTGCATTGATCTATATCTCCCCTCTGGGTTCATATTGACGCGTCTTGCTGTAGCCAACTTGATGCCTTTGTCTCAAAGTTTGTGATAGATTTTGCCTAGACTACCTAGTTTACAGTGACTAATTGCTACGTGGTATAGACATCGCCGGTGTAAACATGAGGCTGGAAGCTGGGGCGATCCGCGAGTTACACTGGCATTCGACATCAGAGGTACTTTCGAATAGATCGAGTTCACTAAAAATATAACTGAACCACCTTATACAGTGGGCCTACGTACTCAAGGTCATCTAAATCGGCTTCCTTGAGATAATGTTGTTCATATATGCTGAGACGTGCCTGCTTTTAGGGCACCACTCAAGTCACATCTGTTGACGCGGAAGGCAGGAACTTTAGAGCGAATGCTGTGCGTACTATATCACAGCTGCACTACTACAACGTACGTTGACCTATTCTCCTACAGAAAGCCGGCGATCTCTGGTTCTTCCCCGCTGGAATACCACACTCGTTACAGGCAACTGCAGATGATCCTGAGGGCTCTGAATTCATTCTGGTTCGCTTTGGTACATTGTCGTTCGTCTCGGTTCTTGAGACTTGAATTACAGGTTTTCCCGGATGGTGATTTCAGTGAAGATGATACGTTCCTGGTCAGTGTGTTTTACGTTCTATTTGCAATGTCGATCTGACATTCCAGTATAGCTGACGGACTGGCTTGCACACGTACCTGCTGAAGGTAAATAGGCTTCGGTACTTGACGGAACGATTTCTTAATCATCCATTCTAGTTATCCAGAAGAACTTCCAAATTAATAGCCCTCAACCATTCTCTCGTATTCCTGCTAAACAGCTCTACATCTTCCCTGGAAGTGGGTACTGCTTTCATCGGCTATGTTTTATGTTGACTCTTCGCTCAGCCCCACCCGACACCACCGAACCTGTATCCGATCCAAATGGTCAGATTCCCCAAGCTTTTACGTTTGCGTTCTCCGATGTGACACCTACTCCGCTCGCTGGTGGAACTGTGAAGATCGTTGACTCGAGAAGCTTCCCGATATCTACAACAATCTCGGCTGCAGAAGTTACTGTTGATCCCGGCGCACTTCGGTGAGGCTCTAATATCCATTTCAATATCAAGCTTACTTTTCTCCGCAGAGAACTCCATGTAAGCATATCGATGTCGCGGAATTCAGTGATCACTGAATTCGAATGACTTTGTATTCCAGTGGCATCCAACGATGGACGAATGGGCGTTTTTCCTGTGCGTCTAATTGTCATTTGGCCTTTCAATCATATATCGAGACTATTGTAAAGGGAGGGCGAAGGGAGAATGACTGTGTTTGCATCCCAGAGCAACGCAAGAACGTTCAACTACCAAGTACGTATTGCAACAAGGATGATAAAGGTACTATTCATTATCGCGGTGATTACAGGCTGGCGATATCGGTATGCTCTCACCAGCAAATGCGTTTTCGTGAGCTAATATGAGACGTATTTTCACCTACAGCCGCTGTCCCAGCGTCGATGGGTGAACATTACCACTTCAAGTCAAAATGCACCACTAAAGCTTGCATAGGTCATTATGTCGAAAATACTGGCAACACCACCCTCCGATTCCTAGAAATCTTCAATACTGGTGAGGCGATATATTATACGTTTCTACAGGCTGGCTCAATACATCTCCAGACATTTTCCAAGACGTCAGCTTAAGCCAGGTGAGCATTAATCCTCACCATTGTTCCTGAATTGCAATGACACTCTTGGGCGTAGTGGCTTGCTCTAACACCCCCCGAGCTCCTTAAAGCACACTTGGGTTTGGACGATGACACCATCGCTAATCTGAACAAGACGAAGGCAACAGTGGTGGCTCCACTCAATACGAACTGATTACAGAATCCGTGAGATCTGCGCGGCAACAGACACTTGTGCTACGTTTAATGTAAGTGACCCTTGTAAATTAGCTATGCGAAATCGAGTCGGAAGTTATACATTGTCGTCCCAACCAAACGAGCACTAGATCCCCCTACTATACGATCGGTGTATATGAGCCACGGCAGCAACTCTAGTTGTCCATCGAAACTAATTTATCGGCAAATGGTCGTCCAAAACCACGTTGGACGCTGGCACAGCTTGCTCGTTAAGACCAGTCATTTCAGGGATCCTCGCAAAAAACCCATCCGGTAGTTGTCCAACTTCATGTACTCTGTCCATAGCACGCTGCCACTCGCCCATCAACAAGCGTCGATTTCTCACGTCGAACGATGACCAAGGCTGATACAACCGATGAGAAAGGATGTACTGATGAATGAGACGAAGGAAGTTGTGCCCCTCTGTTTGAGCTACCAACACCGAAATGGAATGCTGTCGGTTGATATGTCTTGCTAGCGCCATCACAAATGCTAGTCGTTCGTCGGCTACCGCTTCTGGGCCTGGATACTCGTTCCATGCTTTCACCAAATCGCCCAATAGCCACGTACTCTTTATCCTAACCTCCGGGTCCCAATGCGTCCATAGCCGGTCCAATACCGTAAAAGGAATATAGAACGATATACCACAAGACTGCAGAATACCCGTCTTCTTGAAGTAATGTATGGAGTCCTGGATCAGTCGCACAGGATCTGCAACCTTTTCACTCCTCGAAAGGGCGATCCAGCATTGTTGATAATACAACAGCTGAACACCCCTCTTCGAAGATAATATCTCCTCCTCTGGGTTGAAAGGCTTTCGGGATAAATTGAAGTACTCTCCGAGACCTTCTCTCTTCGCCCAAGGTTCGTCCAACAACATTGCATCCACATCCCACGGTTCCACCTCATCCCACATAGTCCAAACCCAATACCTAGATTCAAATATTGTGGGCAGAAGCACGCCTGGCGTCCAAGACGCGAGCACGTTCTTTAGGTGCGGCAAAAGTGATGGGCTGTCTTTGAACATCGTTACCAGCCAACTAAGTCCCGAGATCTCGTACAACCGAAGATTGACTGGCTGGTCGACTGGGAAAGAGAATGGGTTAACATCGTATCTCCGAACGACCTCCAAATCGAACGTCGACCAGTCCGAAGCAGGGTACTTGAGCGGATAGTACCAACCCCACGATTTGAGCTTGTTCGCGATTGGTCCGATGTTCAGAACTGGCTTCATCATGGAACAGAGGATATAATAGACCGCCCAAGCCTGTGGGGACTTGTATGGGCATATCCATTGTGGTGGTCGTATATCTGGCCAGTCTGGAGCGTGGAAGAAACCTTTCGACGGAATGGATAGTGTCGGAAGAAGTGCGGTGAGGAAGTATAGCATTGCGCTCAATCCTACAACAACTGCCACCAAAATGAAGGGAATATGATGTAGCGAGGATAATAGGTCGAGGACTCCTGCAAAAAAGAGGAGCAATGCTATCTCGAGTAAGATAGGTAACGCCGACAAGAATGACGGAACACCCCATCTACGCAGGCTCTGGCTTCGTATGTGACGTAGTGCCAGAGCTTCCGACGGCGTCCTGGTTGGTGTATCTCGACGATGCTCGCGAAGCCATTGTTTGCAAAGCAGGGCAAATAGTCCGGAGGTGAGGCTGAGTATGAGGCTGAGGAACCAATAGCAGTTGATTCGAACCGCTGAAGGTGCTACCGAAAACTCCTGCTCTGAATTGGAGGGAGAGGACGTGTTGCCATTGTTTAGCTGCTGCGAGATTTGTTTGAGCAAGACGACTGTGGTATCCGCCGGGTCTTCTGAAAGCCACTTGTATGATTCAATAAGAAACGCCGTCACGACTGCCGAAAAGAGACCTGCCTGGATCGTCCATTAGAGAAATATGATAGACAAAAAGCTGTTAAATGAACGTACGAAAACCAGTAGCGTGTCAATGTCTTCCTTCCAATTTTTCACCATATCATCGTCGTAGCGATTCACCTCCTTCAGCATCTTTTCCCATGATTCATCGACCGAAGATTGTACTCCGTTCTTCTCTGCACGACTCTGCGATCCAGTTGCACGTATCCCCGGGTCATCCAAAATCTACACCATCCACTGCTTCAGTTCGCTCCAGACGGTGACAAGTTTCGACCAGAGCCTACCTCGGTATCCGCGCCCTAGAGCATAAACGTCAGACTAGAGTAGAAGCCTGAGCTTTTAGAGAACGTACCAAGGCCATTGTTCGTGCTGACAGTTGTCCGTGATGATGGCCGTTAATAAACAACTTGCGGAAAGCCTGCCGATGAACTCATCAGAAATCAAGGCCTTGTCCAGAGATGACTGACATCTAAGGTTCTTAAGATTCTAACCTTTGGATTTCATCGTGATGATTTGATTTCTAGGAAGTCTTGAAGCTTGAAACTTCAGAGAGTACGCAGCAACTTGGCAGCAACATACTGCGCAGTGAGGGGCGTGAGAAATCCCTCTTGAACATAGACCACTACCATCGATTTGAATGCTTTGCATCCTTGACCTTTTCATCTCTCTATTTACGGCGCAAGGGTGCCTTATGGGCTCCCATTGAGTCTCCCTCTCGCTTGGTCACCTCAGGTACTATTCAACCTCTACAGCAGCTCACAAGATGACCACTCTATACTTAGTATTCAGTCATTTGGGCGCTGGGCCAAGTTACTCCTCGAGTTTCGAACTGGGAAAGGCACTACAAGAAAAAGCAAGCAATAAATATATCAGGCAGTTACTATCATCCGCGGCTTCTCACACAAAACGTACAACACTGTTCTCTCGTTTCGCTCTCCTCGCGTTCTATGCTGTTCCCGCACTGGAGGCTATGTCTTATCACACAGCCAGTATTTGTCTAGACAGCTATTGGACATCGGGTATTGACATGCTCTGATGCAATGGTTCAGATGGATGTATACTCAGGTATCATGAGACCAGCTCAAGAGCGCCCACAGCTACGTATAACTGATGGAATTCTGTAAATGTAAGTCTCAAATATGCCCCTACAGCTCTCTTCTCACAGAATAGCTCCACTTTGCCTTCCAGTATTAAGTGGAGTCTGCTCGATTACTGCAGCTTTCATTGCGGTCCAAAGCACTAGTCCGGTAGCGACAGCATTCAGTGTTCTTTCGGGACTTATCTCTGTCTTTACGGCAGCCTCGTACGTGTCGATGGTTTAGATATCAGACTCCTGACGTCGTTGTGACCAGGAAGCTTTTCAAGCTAAAGGGCTACAGTTGGCGGCCGCAAGTGAAATCCAGAGACTTGGAAGAGGGAGGGAGTCGTGCTCGCTCGGATGAGCAGTTGCACCAAGTTGAGAATCGGACATCTCGGGTAGGCGCCGCTGACTACCTGTGATATGACATGTTGACTTTGGTACACACACAGACTTCTCTGAGTACAAGCCCACAACGCCGAGTTAGACACAATCGTCGTTCCATTTTTTCAACTCGAGGTCGGAGTACCAGTAGAGACAGCAACAACAATACCGACGAATTACACTCTCAGGAGAATATAGCCAGTCGTAATCGAACGGCCTTCAGCAGCAGCTCGGCGACACTACAGAGCATTGTGGAGGAGGACTCTGTTTCTCCCGTGCAAGGCTCTTCTCGATCTGCTCAAGCAACAAATGGAATACAGGCAACATCCTCTAATCTAAGACGCACTTCAAGCTGTATACCATCTGATTCATATCCAACACTACTGGAACTGATGAGTATGTCTTATCTTTCCGTCGTATACGGTCTTCTAATTTCTTTAGCGTACGCACGTTCACACTACGACATCCGACCATACGAGTGCAAGACGTGCAAACGTCGCTTTACGAAGAAAGACGTTAGAAGAGGACATGAGAAGGATTGCAAAGTTGCACCCCTTCGCATTTGACTTATTTGAATTTGGGTTGTCACCTGTTTCTACTTTTCAGGGTTGGTTCTTGGAGGTGTCTGTTTGATTATGGGTATAATTTACTATGAGGCTGTAATGTTGTATAGTTGTCTCGAGTTTCTGTAGGGCTTCTGAGCCAACACTTCCAACTTAGGACTAGCAAAACGGAGAAGCTGATCGTAGCGTAAAAAGGCAAATCATTCGGAGCTGATCATTTTAACCACCATTTCGTAGAAGAACGTGGGCATTTGGATTGAAGATCTAGTGGCTGTGAGTGATTTCTGAGCCCGCCGATCGACACAGGTAGTGGCTGATCTGATGCTGACGTCCCAGCTGCGACGCCTCTCAAGGGCGCAAAAGGACAAACTAAGGAGAGACTCTCCTCAGGGCAGCGGGTGTAATACTCACCCTTTCCTTGCCACCTGATGCCAAATTTTTCTATGCTAACCTCGAGGCTATGATACCACATATCAAAACAACTGTTGTGGATTGGCCCATCTCAGTCGGCTCTAATGTAATGCGATATACGTACTAGGATCATGAGGTCGAAAGAGCGGCGCCTATAATAGGTATACAGTTGAATACCTCGAATGGAATAAAGTTGGGGAAAGAAAATCCTTATTCCAAACGACGTATATTCCATATGACATCGAAATTATGGTGGAATATGCTGGCTAGGGCTAGCAAAAACGTATTCCATACAACATAATATTCCACACCTGGATATTCCATATAAGGTACTCAACTGTATCTACTATGGAGTCATGTCGTATCTTCTGTACCATGTCTTCCCGAGTCATCTCTCCAAAAATCCTTCAGCTTTTCCCATTGGTGCTGAGCGTTCTCTGCTCTATCGCCTCTGCACTTGTTGCATTCCGAAGCACTAGCCCAGTGGCGACGGGATTGAGCATCCTTTCAGGTCTCGTCTCGGTGCTTTCGGCAGTTTCGTACGTGCTATTACATCCCATTAGTCTGCTTCTAAGCGTGCAGTGAATAGGTCTTACCTCAAAAGGTCAAAAGCTAAGCCTGCTGACTTGGAGGAGGGTGCTCGACCTCGGGCGACGCAACCATCGTTATCCGTAGGTTAAAATCCTACATTTCACCGCGATACTCTGTTTCTGAACCAAGATCGCGAATCCAGAGCTATTTCACCCGAAACCGATACCGGGCCAAGCTCAAAGGTCATACGAATGCCTGGAGTACATATCAAGTACCGAGTGGTAGTCGTAAAGAGCAAAACGCTCTTAGACGCGTGCACAGTGGCGCGTTCAGTATCCAGGGTAGCTCTGTCACATATAAGAGCGTTATGGAGGAATATTTTCCAAAGCCACAACAAATGCGAACGACACGACGCACCTAAGGGGACAATAATGAGTTTGTTCCCATTTGAAACTCGTCAGTCGCCTGCTACACCACCATAGACATTGGAATATCGCGTTCTTCATCCGAGAACGCCTCATACCACTCAAGCGGGGACATGTGCAGCGCACGATCTTGATACGAGATTAGAATATGACTGAACCTATAAATTGACGTTTCATAAGCTTTCGACTCGTCCCACCTGTATCAATAGAATCATCTCTACCATCTCCCTGCAAAGTAGTCACGCCAAAAAAAAGTATGATATTCTGCGACGAACCTCCAGATCCATTCTAGACATCGACCAGTAGTAGAAAATCAATAATGGCATGACCTATAGTGATTTTCTATGGGCATCCCAGAGCATGGCGAAACAAAGAGTCAAAAATTATAAAACCGCCCATGGTGGATGTAAAATCAAAGGGATCCATTGAGGTCTGGTGTTTGAGTCGCCGGTCTTGGAAGCAGAGAAGGATGGCCCTTACATAAGAAAATCTGGGTTGAGCGAGTGTTATTCGGCGTGTGAATTTTCGTCGACCCGATAAGGGAAAAGAAGAAGCGGCCACGATCACGTTCCATTGTTCTCTTTATACCGCCAAGTCGTGGCCCAATTTCTGAAAGAGTATTTAACCTCTAGATTTCTTCAACTATGAATCAAGAATACCTCACTGACCATTATGGATCCGAAGACGAAAACTCCTCCTCCTCGCTCTAGTCAGCTTCCTCTTGACAATCCTTCCGAGAGCACCCCGCTAAAGCAGACCCTCGCCAGTTCCCAGTACGCCTCAGAAAGGCTCGGGGGTGATGCTCGCATTGCTCACGTCGAGATCGAATCCCGCGGCAAGTGGTACGGTCCCATGGACCCTTCCAAATTCCTCGACAAGTTCTTACCAAAAAACGATGGGTTGCCGCGACGTCCTTCTTTTAGAAAAGAGTCATGGGAACAGGCATTCGAAAGATGCAACGTCGAAGCAGATATGTACAAAGAATTTGTGAGTCATTGTGTCATCAAGATTATTGGCTTTCCTGTACTCACCATTGATTTCAGATGACCCTTCTGCAGCCATATTGCACGAGGATCGAGGTGAAGACCACTGCCGATAAACCCGACGACATTACCTGGTCCCATCAGTCGGGAACTATCAAGGTCGACATGTCTATCTACTCCAAGGACAATCTCCCATCTCCCAGCCAGCCTCTCGACATCACCAAGCTCGACGCCTTTCTCGAGTTGAAGCTCCACGCTGGCTACACTGGCTTCGACGATCAAGGAGTGCCATTCGAAAAGGATACGGCGCAATCTCGGCATACGCGAGGCCAGCTGGCTACATATGCAGGCGCGACGATGGCATCACAGTTCAGGACGCACGTCTTTTGCATCGAAGTTGCTGGAAAGATGGCGCGTTTGATTCGCATCGACCGTGAAGTAGCTATTGTGACCAGCGCGTTCTGCTGGTACGAAAATAACCATCTCGTCGACTTCTTTTGGCGTTTCAACCACGCAGACAGAGCGCTTCGTGGGTATGACCCGTCTGTCAGCCCTGCCGATGCGTTCAAGGACCCTGACGCTGCAACGGCCATGACCATGCTGCCGAAGTACAATAGGCATACGGTTTTGTGGAAATTTGAAATCTACGACGAGATTTCGGGCAAGACGGTCGTTCTCTATGCTCTTCTCGACACTCATGGGTTATCGGCGTGTCCCTTTGGTCGATACACTCGAGGTTTCATTGCAATCACTGCAGATGGACAGAAAGTGTGGCTGAAGGAGACGTGGCGGATCTGCCTTGATGACATGAAGAAAGAAGGTACAATCTACAAGGAGCTTCGTGAGAAGGACGTACCGCATATTCTGACGGTCATCGCTCATGGCGACGCTAAAGTTGCGGGAGCCGAGCAGAAAACAGTTTCGTTGATCATACCCGAATTCTTCAAGAAAAAATTCCCCAATGTTCAGCTCCGCCCTTTCTGTCATTACTACATTGTCTTCAAAGAAGTGTGCCGTCCTCTGAACGAATTCGACACCACCCGTGAATTTGTTAGTGCAATAAAAGATGGTATGGAAGGTAGGCCCCAATTTGATCTTCTGTTTCAATGCCGTTGAAGATAATTGTCCAGCGCATCGTGCAGCCTACGACAGGCTCAAGATTTTGCACCGGGATGTCAGCGCAGGAAACATTCTCATCCGACACGACGGCAAAGAAGGCTTCCTGATCGACTGGGATTTTAGCAAGGAGGTCACCGACGATGAGTCTCCAAGGCAGCGGGAAAGAACGGTATGGCAGTCTTTAGAGGGTTTATATATGACGCTCATGAATGGTTTTGTAGGGTACATGGCAGTTCATGTCGGCACAACTGCTCCTCGGTACATCCAAACGACACACGCGTGCTGACGACCTGGAGTCGTTCTTCTACGTGCTTTGCTGGTTGACTTTGAACTATACTTCACACAATATAGCGCCGAACGATGTCGAGAAGTTCATGAAGCTTTGGTTTGACTTCCGTCTTATCGAGAGAGAAGGCGGTGCGTCTGGAGGTGGCGATATTAAGTGGCAGGGAATTGTTGCACGGGTTATGAAACGTGCAAACCTCCCTGAGGGACCGCTTCGGCAGCTCATTTGCACGTTTGAGGATTTGCTTGCGGTACGATATGTGGTTGCTCCACCAACGCCGGCGGACAGGGCGACCTATGCTATCATCGTCGAATCGACAAAACATCTACCATCCCCACAACGAGAGGATGTACTCAAGAGCCAGGCTGTTTGGCAGTACGATACGGATATAAGGAATCTAGAAGATTGGTCTTATATCTTTGAACGTTTTCGTGAAGCACTCGAGGACCGTTCGAAACTCGCCGACAAGCGTGTCGCCCGTAACGTGAAAAACAACCTTACTTTTGCCGGTGCTGGTAGTGCCAACAGCGGCAGCAAGCGTACCGGTGACCACCTTGAACGCGGCAAATCCGAGAAGCGTCAGCGCTGAGCTCATACATATTGTCCTGGACGTTTTACATACTTACGACCTGACGATCTCTTTCTTCCCGATTTCTTCATCTACCATTGTCACATACAAGATACAAAGTCCCCCTTTATCAGTTCAAGTTGATCTAAACACCTACATTCAACTCCCCTCTCTTCCGGATTTGCCTTGATATGAACGAATAATTCTCTCTGTACTTGGTAAAAGTCGATTTAGAGTAGTGTGACTATGACTAGGACTATTAAGCCATGTCCTGTTCAATGAAAAATAAGTAACGGTGTCTTTGGTTCATACCGAACTGATCACCAATTTTTGAGATGGGCTTGTGAATGCTCCTCGAATGTCATTGCAGAGATAGGGGCGTGTGTGAATTTTGCGTCGGCCGCAGTCGACGATGCTCTTGATATCGTTATCAAGTGGATGTGGCTGGAAACTTCCAGAACGTTGTAAAAACTTCAAGAAGGAGGTAGTCGATGAAATGCATGGGCGCTTAGCAGTGCCGCCAGTGTACGTTTGAACGCGCGTCCCTCCTTCATTCACCAGCAGTGCTGCCCTCTTATGAACAATGTTTTCGGTCAGTGAGCCTTTGATCAACTATAGGTATGTGTCTTCTGTTATTTAATTAAACTACAATATCTTACGTCTTGCATAGAAGAGTCGGCAAATATTAGCAATCCAAGCTTCAGGACCACGAATTTCGCCAATGGATTGATTCATTGTCAGAATCATCCCCGCCTCCCGGAGAGCCCCTTCGGAGTCCCTTTTCTAGGCGAGTTGTCTTCATTTAGGCTCATTCAGATGGTAATTGACGCAAAAGACCCAAATTAGGGCCCACAAAGTCTCGGATACCATGTACACTGACCGCTCATTCTCTACCAGGCTCTACCTCAGTTTTGAACCAGGGTCCAAGACGCACCAAAGGTTGATATCCCCGCGAACCCTGCAATATGCATCGGGTATGTTCAGGTTAGGCTCTTAATACAGCCGTTTCCATGCTTTCGCTGATAAGCATCGTCAGGGCAATCAGCATCACCCACAGACTGGCAGCGCCCATTTAAACCGAAACCCCCCTTCAGAATCATTCCTTACCAACCCCCAAGTAGCGCATCACGGTCAGCTGTATACTCAGCAACACTTCCGGGCTCTCATGGGCAAAGGGAAACGAAACAAGAACGCGGCACCAACGCTTGATGAATCTTGGGAGACAACGCTCAAGGAAGTGAACCGTTATGACCAGGACATGGTACAGGGTTGGAAAGAAGATATCGATACGCTACTGGTCTTTGTGAGTGCTCCATTCAGCCTTTATTTATGTCTCTGATGGCTCATTCCATGTTCATGAAAGGCTGGTCTGTTCTCCGCTATCGTCACCGCATTTGCCATCGAATCATACCAGTGGCTAGAGGAAGATCCAGCTGAAACGACGGTCACCTTACTCCTACAAATATCGCAACAACTCGCCAATTCATCTTCGTCGCAGGTCGCTGCGATAGAACCTTTTGAAGCCGATCCTTCGTCCGTTCGCATAAATTGCTTTTGGGTTCTCAGTCTTGTTCTCAGCCTTGCCTCCAGTCTATTCGGCTTGCTTTGCAAACAATGGCTTCGAGAACACCAAAGAGATACCCTGACACGTACACAAGCCGAGTCGTTGGCTCTACTCCAATTACGTCGGGACAGTCTGGAGAGGTGGGGTATAGCTTCCATTCTTTCCACACTTCCTATTCTTCTCGAGGTGTCACTTCTCCTGTTCTTTGCTGGCCTTTTAGACCTGCTGTGGAATTTGAATCACACCGTCTTTGCTATTGGGATGGTCTCGGTTGGTCTGAGTGTTGGCATGTACGTCATCACGACTATCTTGCCTACCTTTGCCATACCACCGACGAAGACCTGGGGTACAGGCAACTTGGATTGGGATAATCTATCCTCTTCCTACTTCGTTTGTCCCTACAAGTCACCCCAAGCATGGGCGTTTTATCGATTCTACTGCAAGATCATGCAGCCTTTCATCGACCTCCCTTATATCCAAGAGTTCCTGGTGAACCGGGGACTATGGTACCCACTCAAAGTTCCTGCAAAGGACTGGTCGACCCTCGACCTTCGTATTGTCCGCCGAACGGATACAAACCCAAAAGAGTTCCCCGCAACTGAACATATCAGCTTGAAAGTGTACGAGTTGCGTGGTATGCAATGGGTTGCTTCACTCTTCCGCGATACTCCATCCATGTTCCCCCATATCATCAATATCCTTAAAACACTTCACCCTTCCGTTGCCATGACATCCGTTTTTGGAGCGCAACATTGGCCTCTCGTAATCTGGGAAGATGTCACCCATTCCGACGTCGAGACTGCACTGAGAGACGATTACACGTTCGAGACCATCAGGAAAAGTGGGCTCGGAAACTATACATTCGTCTCTCGACAACCAACCATCTCGTATCCAATCACGCTCCAGCCAGCGGGTGTACAATTGATGTACTACCAGCAATGTTGGATGACATTGGCGAGGAACACTACAAGGGTAGACGATGTATTGTACAAGCTATGCGGGTCTATATCGCAGTTTAGGACATCGGGTCTTCTAGAGTCGGTCAATTTGCGCTTCTACCTTCCTTTCACGGTGCCGGATACGTTATGGACACATCCCAACAAGGGCATCCGCCAAGCCAGTATGTGTCTTTTGCAGTTCTATGAAGAGTCGTGGAAGCAGTACCCAGAAGGGGAAGAATCTTTCGATGAGAGGACGGCATTCATCAAGGTCCTGGCGGCGCATATCAATCGCGAGGATTGTCTGTCCGAGATCGCTGTGCGCAAGCGTGGTCATGCATTCCTTTCCTTCGTCAACAGGGAGATTCTACGACACAGGCTGTATAATCCACATATGGTCTTGATGTCAGAGTGGAATCGGGCGATGAGCAAGGTTCAGTTCGAGGGTGGGCTCGCTTCTGATTTCTTTGAGCCCGTTCCAGAAGAGATCGGACAGCCACCACCTGTGGTATCGGAGGAATATAGCTCGGCGCTCCCAGGTTTCTACAGACGGCCAACACCGATACCACCCTGTGGCCACGGGCTCCGAGCTGATGGTCGTAGTCCTGGATCTCAAAGGTTTGGGGATAGTCTTACAGTTCAGAGTGATGATGATGTCACGGGCAAATATGAAGTAGTTTGATTGAACCATCGTGTCTTGATACGCTGCTTACGTCGATAAAGTATTTAGAACATATACTGCCAATTCAAAATTGTTCTATCAGAGTCTCACTGTATACTGTGCTTGACGCAGAGTCTCTCCGGTGAACCATTTCTTCAGCCACTTCCTTGCAAGAGCATTGCCCAGTGTTGGATATCCTGGGTGAGTCAAGCTCTTGCACATCGTTCGTGCGACCTTGATATCCATGTCCGCAGTGCCAAAGGCTTCAAGCCCGACAGGATTTTGGTTGTGCCTGATTGGAATGTTCTGGAAGAAGGGCAGGAGACGCGTGGCAACGAGATGCTTTGCGTTTGACTCCTCGAGCCTCTTCAACCACTCCGCATATGGAACAAGACTCACTTCGAGCTGGGAAGCAATGAAATTCGCAAGAGAACTCCATGGGACAGGAGCCGGATGCCGAAGATGCAGGATAGGCTGGGTGCGGGTGTCTTGGACATCCAGTAGATCGAGTATTGCCTGAGCTGCCAGGTCTGAGGGTATCCAGGAAATCGTCTGTATGTCCGCGTCAAGATCTCGAGTTTCACTAGATCCAATATACAGAACTTACCCCGTCAAAAACAGGCAAGCATCCCAGTAGAGTCGCACTCTTTATCATTGCTGGAGCCCACTCGTTCATATTCCATGCTCCACTTCTGCTGTCCCCACATAATTGCCCGAGACGCACAATCTGACAGTGCAGTCCCGCTGTTTGAATAGCGTTCAGAAGAACCTGTTCTGCTATCCATTTAGACTCTGCATATCCCATACCAACGGCCATTTCTGCGGTAACAGGCTTTTCTAGTAGCACAGCTTCATGCTCCGAGATGTCTGGTGAGGGTGGACTAGTTACTTTCACGGTGCCAAAGCCGGTATATGCCACTCACGTTGAAAGACGCCCACAGATGCAATGAACAAAAGTTTGGCGCCGGAGGACAGTGAGAAATCAATAAGACCTCGCAAACTTTGAATATTGGGTACGAAGCCGGGTAAGGCTGCTGTGAAATGAACACGCCAAGCTGTAAAGCAATGTTTTTGGCTCTTTATCTAGTTTTGAAGAATAAGATTCCCTTACCATTATGGATAATGTGTGTCACCGAGTTCCGCATCTTCCACGGATTTCGATATAAGCGTTTGAACAACAAATTCCACAAGACACATTTACCTTCTCGAATGTCTCCTTTTCCATGCTGAAGTCTTTCTTACGCATATCCCCTTCCAAGATCTTCAACTTGGCCGAATGCAAGATGCTCTCGTCAATCTCCTTCTCCCGCAATGCCTGCCTTTGCCGGTCCATGAGAGTGACCTTCTTGTTGCTGCGATTGATGGCGTATATAGTCGATACGCTCTCATCAGCGACGAGACTTTCCAACAGATACGATCCAAAGCCGCCGGTGGTCCCTGTAACCAGGACTACTTTTCCATTCCCATGCTTGTTCCGTGGCTGGCATTCAACTTGATCGAAATCTTTGGAACATTCCCCCGCTATATCATACATTTCTTGCACCCTCTTCATGACGCTCTCCCGTGCCACTTCAGGAAATCCGTTCCTCGCTATGGACGATAGGAAATTGCCGAGTTGAGCGATGGACGGGTAGTCATACACAAAGTTTTTGGCGCTTTGACGAAAATCTAGATTGATCGATTCCCGTAGACCACGAAGCAGGGAGTTGCGAATCCATGTTGCCTGAAGACTACATGAAGTTTTCAATAGTGTTACTTCGAAACACAGATACTAAAACGGACCTGTCACAGCCATGTCTGAACAGGTCGGCATCGTCTTGAACCTCGTAAGGTAGAACCTTGTTTACGACGGCTCGAACAAAATCAGTGCTGGATGTGGTATCCCAGTTCTTCGGCGGGGATATTTCCGGTTGCGTGCTGTTTTCAGCAGTTGCATAAAGCTGAGAAATTTCTTGGTCGTAATCTTGTAGTGCTACCTGTCGCCTTTGGCGTGCTTGAGAGTTAGAGATATTGTACGTGGCATATAAGCGATTTACCTTGCAGTTCCTTTTGCAGTATAAGTCAGTGGCTTTGTGGGCTTTGTGATCAGGATCATCTGTAAGACAACATTAGCCATGTTTATGATAACAGATCAACACTGCCAACCTCCTTAAATATTCGGGAGTGCTGAGGTGCAAATTCGTTCATTCTCTCCACCGTAGGCCTATTCCCCGAGTCATCAACACTGAAGAACGCGGGAAGCTGAATCATTCATACCATATTTGATTCCGGAATTCGCTAACATGACGTTCGTCTGCCTCGGGGTCAAATTTCGACTCTGTTGTAGGCTCTACCAAGACACCTGCTTGAAACCTGCCTCTTCCAAAGAACACAGCAGTTTGAATTAGAGGATCCTGTTGGAGGATGCTCTCTAGCGGTCCAGGATTCGTCTTTAATTCTGTGAGGCCGATAGAAACGAAATGAGGGTGGATATACACACCTTTTCTCCAGTAGAGTGCATTATTTGATCGTCGCATCTCCCGAAGACCTTCCATAGACCCTTCGTGGTAGGATGAGGGACCAATAGGTCGGATGTCGCATATGCTTGCTCTCCGCGGACCATAGTGTTGAGTACGCTTGGAGTATTGAAAGGAGATGACTATGGTTCGAACAGGGTTAGACCACGTAGTACACATGAGTAGACAGACTTACCATAAGCACTAGTTCATATGTACCGTCCCCTTGAGGTACGAGTTCTGCTATGTTGCTGCTTGAGAACTGGAAGTAATCCCAGTTGTGTCCCAGTGAATCCTCTATGGCGTGATGTCAGGACACGGTGGCGAGGAACGGGTTCTAATCACTTACTTGCAATAAAAGGATTTACCGGTCCGACCTCGGTTCTGCCGAGTATCTCTAGTGATCAATAGCGAGAGTGTACAGGTGTTTGAACTTACAGCCCGTATATAGTCATCAACTTGACGCCTTCGGAAATCATATCATCACCGACTTTCTTGTTCAACGTTCCTCCGCCGAAGAGCTGCTTGTCGGTTCAGCATGACGCTCAGAGATAGGTGAAATCCGTTCTTACCACCCCACTGCGTGTGGCCAACCAACTTCTGACCTGTGGCTGACGAGACCACTCCTGACAGTTGATAAATTAACTCCATGGCGGGCTTGAGACACCTTAGTTCATACTCGAGCACTTACTTCGATAAAGCTTGGAACAGCGAAAATGAAGTCACATTCCGTCATTTTGCTTGCCTCGGCCAGATAATCAGCGGTTGGTACCACAGGAGGCGATTGTGGCTCAAAGCATGACAGGATCGCGCCACATGCAGCCTACAGGGTATAAGTTAGTTGGTTCGACATTGAGATTAAGAATGGAATGACGAACCGGAATGTTTGTTGTGCTGTTGCCCATACTGTGGAATAGCGGGAGCCCATGGACAGCGATGATCGTCCCACACAGATCCCGCTCTCCAAAGTACGGCAGGAGCGAGAGTTCAATCATACGTCGTACTGTCCAAGGTATGAGTTTAGGAAAGTCGGAAGTGGAACCTGTTTTGCGGTTAGCTAGATTTGAAGTTAAGGTTGAGATGAATCTCACCGGACGAGTGTTGGTACACTGCAACGTCTGTTGGTTCCCTCAGCGCGACGGGAAGATCCTTGCCATCGTCCGCGGAAGAGAGATTGCTGAACAATTCTTCGAAGACCGGCATTGACGACGCACTCGGCGATGGTGTCGTGGCATACTGTGACCTAAGGATGTCCATTGAAGCTGCAAATAGTTCCCGTGTTTGCGCTTGTTCGCCGACAAAAATGTGCCTGACATTTGCTTTCGCAATCAGGTGTGCGATGGCGACTGGGGAGTTACGTGGAGAAATAGGGAATGGAATGCAGTTTGCGCGCATGATGCCGTGCTGAGTGGTGAAGAAGGATATGGTTTCTGCATAAACATGTCAAGATCTCTGAACAAAATGAAATGAATGGATCGCGCCCACCTGAAGCTGATAAGATCGCTACAGTTGGCGCCTCTCCATTTCCCATCTCGAAACGACTTTTGACAAGTCGAGCGGCGCGATAGATAGCAGGAACAACCTCAGAGTAGGTGATGGTGCAGATTGTCCCATCTTGGCGCGCGTAAACAAAGATAGGGTGTTTTGGAGAACGTTCTTTGTGCCAGTCATAGATCTCTGGAAGCGCCAATGTGCCATCAAGCGGCGGCGGGCAAAACGTCTTGCTGTTTAGAGCTTGATTGCGAGGAGGACCAGGGTTCCAAAATGGGTGCCTTGGTGGGCGTTGTTGACCAACTGAGTTGTTCATGGCAAGTGGGGACACAATACGTCCATGTCAAGACCTATCGCGTTATATACCCGAGATGAAACGTGGATCCGAATAGGCAATGGTGGCCTGATTTAAATTGTTGGGGCATTAATAGTTGCGGTTTGTAGGAAGCGCAGTCTTCGCACAAGGTTTGATGGATTTATCACTGGTGCTCATGAGCGAACAAGATCCCCGCGGAAGCCACCATATTCGAAATCATTGGATGACGATGGGCAAACTCGGAGCAATGATTTCCTGCGGTTCTATACGGACTGAAACATTCAGAAACATGGTCAGTCAGTGCCAGAACTTGATGATAGGACGAAATTGGCTCACATCAGTTATTTTCCCCCCGTCTAGTTTGCGATGTATCTTCGAGCTGATGAATCATGCGAAAATATCAGGATGATTCAATCTTCTGAACATCGCTTCCATGATCCATGCTGGAGACATAACATACTGCGGCGTCGGGCTGTCCTGGAAATCATACAATTACCGATATTCAGAGATGACCAGCCCAAATGTTTTACACGAGCATCATACACTTTCCTGAATCTTCTCGAAGGCTATGCATTTTCAACCATAATGGTGAAGATCCCAGCGTACTGCGATGGGCGTAGCTTGAACGGCTTGAGCTTGAGCAATCATAGATACCATGTTGGTATAGCTGAACGCTTGAACCCCGCGCTAGCTGTCTATACATCACCACAGCAAAATAAAACCAACCCAAAACAGTACTTGTGCATCCATTCCTTGACGCTCCGGACCAGAGTGACCGAAGGAACGTTGAATGTCAATTGAACCCATCATAACGGGACCTTGTCAGGTGAACAGACTGAATTCTTGCTGTCTCCACAAAACCCTTGGGGGCTTGGATGGAACACGAGCTTATCATACACATATACCTATAGTAGATTCCGTTTGACGAGAGTTAAGCGCAGAACTTACATTATCAGTGGTCGACTGGTCACCGACATCGCGGGGAAGAGGAGAGAGACGTAAAGGCGTAAAGCCGAAAAGTCGGGGCGGAGAAAACACGTGCTCGGCTTTTTTCGGCCCTATGATGGGGAATAGCAAATTTCCGATTTTTCGAGTCAGAATGAGCAATTGAAAAGGTCTTGCTTTCCACCTTCATCTTCACCCTGTCGCAGTCGTATTGCTGTCTTCAGCTTCGACCTATTCCACTCTTTTAAAATGGCCCTGCAAGCTTCTAGCATGCGAGCAGTCCCCAAAAATGCCCCATTCGTCCGATGTCGCTCTACCGTAGCTTCATCGAGCACGGGGTCGACATTCTTAGACGCAAAAACAAGGGTTAGGGAACATGCAAGGAATCTCAGTCGTACATCTTCAAAAGGTGCTTCACCAGTACAGACTTCGTGAGTACTCGTTTGAACCATGAAGAGCTCTTCACTGACAACTTTTTTTCTCAAACAAGCCGGCCTGCCCCCGCACCAAGCTTCCAACAGGTGCCGACGAAGAGCAATACAAACATCAACTATCCTGGTCCAGGCGTGCCTATGAATGGCCCAGGACCTGCCCCGAACACTCCCCTGGACCACACATTCGTTGGCATGTCCGGCGGTCAGATCTTTCACGAAATGATGCTTCGACACGGAGTAAAACAGATTTTTGGATACCCTGGAGGAGCCATTCTCCCCGTCTTCGATGCCATCTACAACTCCAAGCACTTCGACTTCGTCCTTCCAAGACACGAACAGGGCGCCGGACATATGGCCGAGGGTTATGCCCGAGTATCCGGCAAGCCTGGCGTGGTGCTTGTCACGTCAGGACCTGGAGCCACGAACGTAATAACACCACTACAAGACGCTCTGAGCGATGGTGTTCCCTTGGTCGTATTCTCGGGACAGGTAGCCACCTCTGCGATCGGCTCCGATTCATTTCAGGAGGCGGATGTCATCGGTATTTCGAGAAGTTGCACGAAATGGAATGTCATGGTCAAGGACATTTCAGAGCTCCCCCGTCGCATAAACGAGGCGTTCAAGATCGCTACCTCAGGTCGGCCTGGCCCTGTTCTCGTTGATCTTCCCAAGGATGTGACCGCCGGTATCCTGCGCACACCTTTGCCCTACAAGGCCACGACTCCAGGAATCAACCTTGGTCTTCCCATGAATCCTTTGCAACCTCCAGAACCCCCTGTGGATAGGTCCATGCTCAAGCAAGCCGCAGAGATGATCAATCGGGCCCAGACGCCAATCATCTACGCCGGAAACGGCATTCTCCAATCACCCGATGGACCGAGACTCCTCGCAGAACTTTCGGAGAAAGGCAACATTCCCGTGACAACCACCCTTCAAGGGCTCGGTGCCTTCGATGAGACCAATGAGCGTTCCCTTCACATGCTGGGTATGCACGGTAGTGCGTATGCCAACTTTGCGATGCAGCAAGCAGATGTCATCATCGCCCTCGGTGCCAGGTTCGACGACCGTGTTACCGGTAAGGTCGACACTTTTGCACCAGCTGCAAGAGCCGCAGCCGCTCAAGGTCGTGGAGGAATCATTCACTTCGAAATTCAGCCCAAGAATGTGAACAAGGTCGTCGATGCCTCGATACCTTTGGTCGGAGATGTCACCGAGAACCTAGGCCATATGCTCCCGTACATCAAGAGCACGCCCAGAGAGGCATGGTTTGACAAGATAAAGTCATGGAAGCAACAGTACCCTTTCACCTATGTCAAAGGCGACGCTGCAAAGGGAGAAAGGATGAAGCCACAGGAAGTCATAGAGGAGCTGGATAGACAGGTCAAGGATAAGAAGGAGGATGTTATCGTGACTACTGGTGTTGGTCAACACCAGATGTGGGCCGCTCAACACTACCGATGGACGCACCCTAGATCGATGGTCACGTCTGGTGGTCTAGGAGTGAGTACGCTCAACTTAGTCAAACATTCAGTTGACTGATGATGTTCTGCAGACTATGGGCTTTGGTCTTCCCTCTGCCATCGGTGCTAAGGTTGCTGCACCGAACAAGACCGTCGTCGACATCGATGGTGATGCATCTTTCAGCATGACCGCAATGGAGATGCAAACTGCCGCTCAATACGGAATTGGTGTCAAGATCCTCGTCTTGAACAACGAATTCCAGGGTATGGTGCTCCAATGGCAAGGTAAGGGGATCGCGTATAGTTGACTATAGGTGTTTGGCTGATCCTTCACCTCTCAGACCTCTTCTACGACCGCCGGTATTCACACACCCGGATGAATAACCCCGACTTCGTTCAGCTCGCTCGCGCTATGGGAGTCCATGGTATACGGTGTCACAACTCGGCCGAACTCCCCGAAAAGATGAAGGAGTTCCTCGAGTACGACGGATCGAAACCCGTGCTCATGGAATGTATCATCGAGAGGAACGAGCACGTCTACCCTATGGTACCCGCCGGCAAGGCCCTCCACGAGGGCGTCCTCCATCCCTTGTTGAGAGAGAAGTCTACAAAAGCATGAGACAATTGTCTCCCGCATCTTTTCCTTGATCTGTACCTATAGCTACTCTACATTCACTTTCATCATTTTGCATAGGGCTTTAGTGCAAAGCTTCTCCCCATTGGCATAACTCCAGTAAATGTGTACTATTGAAAATGCTTCTACCTACGGATTACTGCTGTCTTTTGTCCACGATAGTCGACAATGAAATGGAAACCGACGATGAAACGTTTTGACGCTAAAATTATTCCCACAGTCCCGCTGTCTTGTCATCTCCCACATTGCGCTCGGTTACTTAGTTCTCCGGGTCTGTTCACTTGACCGGCATATCAGGACCAAATCAGGACCATATAATTGATTCCTGAGATGTAGTTCGTGTCACCTTCTCTCCGTTGGATATGTACATCTCATCACCCTATTCAGACCCCCCAGTAGTTCCTGCCAGCGAGCCTTTCAATGTGTTTGATGTCATCTTCAATCGACCTGAGCAGCAGGAATGGAAGGATTACACGTTATACATTGACGGAGCTACTGGAAAGGCGCTCAAATATAGGTAGGGTGTGATGCTTGTGCTGTTTAGTTGGTTCTTGACTTTTCGTAGCGAGTTTCGACGACGTATAGCAGATGCAACGACTGCGCTCGGCACACCTGTAACTCAAGGGGGATTAGGACTGGGTGTGTATGGTGCACCTCAAGCTCGAGAAGACGGTACATTAGATGGCCCAGTACCTGACATGGTTGGCATCATGAGCGAAAATTGTCCAGTACGGTTCACTCATTCTCAGTGTGTTGATATTCGTCTGACATGTAATTATAGGACTATTCTGTCCTTGTTAGTTCCCTACTCGCGACCACGGCACCTTACGCCTTGATATCCGCTTTCTCAACCCGCTTTGAGCTCCTTCACGCACTCCGTCTGACACGTATATCAACATTATTCGTTCAGGCACAGTTTCTACCTCTTGCTGTATCAGCTGCGAAGGAAGTGGGTGTTCGAATGGACCGAATATTCGTTATCGGGGATACACCTGTACATGGGCATCGGTCGCTGTCAGGGCTTATCGAGAGCGTGCAGAGGAAACATCTACCACCCGTTGGTGTACGCCATGCGAAGAAGGGCACACTTGCTTATCTCATTTTCTCAAGTGGAACAAGTGGTCTACCAAAGGGTACGTGCGCGCTCGCGCTTTGCACCCAACTCTGGCGGTATGTTGACGCTGCTCCGAAGCTGTGATGATCACGCATGGTAGCCTTACTGGTAGCCTCTTGCAACTAGCAATCCTTAATGCATCAAGGTCAGATGTACGTTTTGCACCCTTTTGTCTCACTTGCAATCACTTCTGAGTAGCATCATCCTAGCCTCCCCCGGTTCTGTCTTCTCCCGAGGGCATCCCGATAGCTTTGGCTTTCCTTCCCATGCACCATGTCTACGGGTTGGGCATGTACAGTCAGCGCAATTTCCTTGCGCCATCTACGTTGATCATGATGCCCAAGTGGAACGCTGGAGATGCTTTGAAATTAATCAAGAAGTAAGCGATCTCTACTCCAACTCTCTTATTTCTTTGGCTTATTCGTTGGCCAGATATCAAGTAACACACCTGAGTCTCGTTCCCTCAGCCGTACACCAACTTGTCAACCACCCTGACGTCAGCCCAGACCACTTCAAAAGTCTCGTCGGTGCTGGGTGCGGTGCGGCGTACATGCCTCCAGACCTATTCCAAAAGTTCCAAAAGCTTGTACCTGTGAAGATAGATTTTGTGCATGGTGCGTATTTTCTTTCTCTATTTAGCTTTCCTTTTACGTCTAACTTGTCGGATAGGCTATGGACAAACGGAAATGACATTCAACTCTTGCGCTCAGCCAGGGAACGGAGCGATATCTCGTACCGGGAAGCCTATTCCTAAAGTGTCTGGGGATGGTACAATAGGTGTTCTCAATCCCGGTATGGAAGCAAGGATACTAGACGATGACGGGAATGACGTTGGTGTCGGAGAAGTAGGAGAGCTATATTTGAGAGGAGAGAACCTGGTTCCTGGTTATTGGGAGAACCCTGAAGCGAACCGAGAGACGTTTGTCTGGCTGGGCGAGACTCGCTGGCTTAGAACTGGGGATAGAGTACGTGCAAACGACGATGGAGCATTATTGTGAGTGGTGGACATCATGATCTTGTTGCTGATCCTGACTCTCGACATTAGCTACAATGATCGAAGGAAAGACACGCTCAAAGTCTCTGGATCTCAAGTATCACCTGCAGAAATTGAGAACGTTCTACTCGCACACCCACGCAAGTTTATCATTGATGTCACAGTCGGCGGTGTGTCGCCAGCACACGTAGAAACCCGGAAAGATCTGGAAGAGAAGGTACCGTGTGCGTGGATTGTGCTTAGCCCGGCTGGTCAACAGCTAGGTCGTGAACGGGTCATCGAAGAGTTGGACAAGTGGCATAAGGAGAATTTAAGCAGGTACAAATGGCTGAGGGGTGGTATAGAAGTCGTTTTGGAGGTATGTTAGTATCCCTTTTGAAAGTGTACCGCTCTAATCGTGTTGTGCTTCAGATACCCAAGAACCCCACAGGGAAAGTCATGCGACGACTATTGATAGATGCGTACGAACAAAAAATGAAAGCGAGGAGTAAACTATAGCGTACAACAGAGACTTCAGTACATATTATCATCTTGTACCACCCCAAGCGACAGGAATAGGCAATACAGGAATATTTGTAGAACCGTCTTTACTCATGACCGCAGTAGGTTTCCTGAGAGTTGTTCTAGAGATCAAAGATGTGTTAGCAAAGATTCTGATCGAAAGTAAGAGATACTTACCCCCGCGAGACCCAAGTCTTCCCATGTAGACCCTGTCGATGCAGTGCTTGTATATGTTCGTTATCGGCCCAATGATCATCACGATGGAACTCTACGACCAGGTAGGACAGTCTCACTGGGGACAGAATTGTAACATCGGTGGGGATTGTGATGAATTAGAAGCTCACCTTGCGCTGATGGATTACTCCATCTCGATGCCACCATCTCACCCAACGCCCCATCTTCCAAGGACTCGGATAGGCATCTGATCAATACCAAACTCTCCAGTAGTGGACACAGGAGCTCATTGGGCTTTAAATCATCCTTGTCTGAGGAATTCCCATTTATAGTCATCTTCTGAAGTAGACTGTGTCCGATCAACTTGCCAGACGAACTGCTGTTGAACGAAATCTCCAACTGCTTCAGGCTCGGCACATTGCTTAAGCACTGAAGCAAGATATTCTCCGTGAGTGAAGGTTTTCGAAGAACCAGCACCTCAAGTGGACAACACGAGCGCTGCAAAAACGACAACAGCTCCGCCTGTTGATGCCACTGCTCCCTATCCGCCTTGGTGGTCACCACGATCTCCAACTCCGAGAGCTCAGGAAGGCTCAGAGGCTCGAAGAAATCCCCAACGTCCATGTCAGCTGTGATGGTCAACTGCTTCAACGCGGCATGGTTGATCTCGAGGGGCAACTGAAACGATGGTTCGCGAACGCGTTTGATGCCAAAATGGCAGGATACGAGGTTAGGTGCGAGTTCGATAATCTTGAGACATCGGTTGGCGGTGACTGCTTCGAGGCTGAGATTTGTGAGTTTGTCCCAGGGAACGACAAGACGATCCAGACGACCTGGTCCATAACTGGCAAAGGTATGGAGGGAAGGTGCACAGCCCATCAATGATGATATCCACTGTTGGATAGCAGGGATAAGTCTGAGACCATTGTGTCGATGATGATAGTCAAACGAACGAAGCCCGAGGTCCTGGATTCTGAGAACTGGGACTTTGCTCTCGCTCAAGGGGAGTGTACTGGGGAATTCTACGAACTCTGGGAGTTGGCTTAGGTCCAGGTAGACCTTTTCCCAACGAAGGAGATGTTTGGAGAGAACGGATAGTGTATCCCATAAGCGCGAGTAATCCAATGTCTCTTCCTCCTCCAAGGTTCGGACTTTGGTCGTTTCCTCGACGTAGACCAATGAAAGGTTAAGTGGGAATGATTTGGACCGGGATAACCATTCTTCTAGAATAGAAAGAGGCGGGCGAGATTGTGTGCGGGTGAACTCGACCCGAAGAGATGACCATAGCAAAGGTATGTAGGTCACAATGTCTCTCCAACGCTGGCAAATGGCCCCAACGTTGAACGGAGCTTCTCTTGTAGACGTGTACAGCGAGTGGTCGTGATAACAGTAGAGAAATATCTCTTCCAGGATTTCTGGTGGTGTACGCTGAACTGCTGCCAAATTCTGTGCCATCCTGCCCCTAGAATCCAACGTTCTTTAGAGCCAGTCAAGTCCATTGTGAAGAAACTCACCTAACGGTACCGACAGCTCCAATCACTGTGCTGCGAGCCTGTGACGGTCGAGGTCAGGCAGCATCAGCATCTTTGCCAGCAGGTGACTTGAGTATATAATTGAGTAACAGCAGAAGCGCGACCTGATCTGTGCGCAGACTCTCGGTCGCGGGAGCTTGGTGAACCCTGGGTCCATCTCTCACGGCTCTGACCACCACCACGACCATTCCGTCGGACTTTACAACGGCCAAGAGGTTGCAAGACTTTCTCCCTGTTTTCTGCATGGAAGTGCAGAACAGCACGCGGTAGTTTGGATTGCTCCAACGCAAATCAGAGTCTTCTTATCTCATCCACTTTTGAAACCGAAGAATAGAGAGACGGGTAGGGAGGAAAAGGTGTCGGAGATAGTAGCTGGAGAAAGAAGAGCCATTCAAACCTCGGTATGCTTGATTGTGATGTTCAACGCTCATTCCGGCTCAAGTTGTGAATAATTCCAGTGTGTTCTATACTTCGAAAGCGACTGAAAAGACAGCAAAGGTACAACGCGAAAACCTGGGTGTGTGACAGCAATCTTCGTATCATGCATGTCTGACCGTTTTCGCTGTACAGAGAGAAAATGAGTGTAGTCAGATCGGAATCGCAATCACATTATGGCCGCAGACGGTCCAATACTGCTCAGTCTGTTCTTCGGCCCATCCCTGTTGTACCACTAGAGTACGGAGACAGTACCACACTCAATTCCTGGGTACACGATCCAAAAGAGTCATCAAGTGTTATCCTGAATCATGCATATTGGCCCGGTGTCAAGGAAGGGGACATGCTCAGCGTTTCAGCTACAGATCGTGCCTTCATTTTTGTGGTTCCCAAAGACGACGGCCGCTCAAAGCCCCAGTTGCAGGTGCGGCCCGTACTTCAACATGTAGACCTAGTATTGAATGGCTGATATATAGATATCAGTTCCTAAACCTATTGCGGACACCTTCGGGATAAGAAACAACTCTGAGGTTACCGTAACAAAGGTGCCTATTCTATACCCCTTCCAAACGCGTCTACTAAACCTTGACCTAGGTTGAAAAGGAGAAATATCATGCCGACTATGTAGAGGTATCATTCCAAGATCAATACCTGGGCCGAAATGAAATGTGGAGGCTTGGGAAACATTTAGTCAATCAATGCGTGTATCATGGTCAAGAGGTATCCTTCATTGGCAGCATCACCGCAAAAATACAAGACATCTTAGTTGGTGGACGCAAGGTGCAGGAAACATATAATCTCTCCATTCTTCGCTGACTTGGTCTCCCAGGTCCCTGCAGCACTCATTACATCATCCACAAAGATCATCTACCGCTCCCTCTCAGCCAAAGTCACTATATTCATCCAAGTTTGCCGCGAGTTGTGGGAGTTTGCAGGAGACGGCGAACGTTACAACGAAAAAGTCGTACACTCCTTTCTCCCCGCTCTCTTCTCCAAATGGAAAGAGGCCGGTACAAACCATACAGTAACAATCGTTCTCATCTCCCGCGTCTACTACGACCAATCCGAAATCGAATATGCTGCCGGTCCCCTCAGACGCGATGCGCGTGGAACATGGTACAAAGACTTTTACAAGGTCATTACCGATCTGGAAGTCATACACGAATGGAAGCCAACGCTTGTTAGTCTGAAGAATTCATTTTGGGATTTTCAGCGAGATATCCTCCTGGCGCATCATTACCACCGTGCATCTTTGGATTCTGCACAAGGAGCTACGGAACAGGTTCGTCTGGTTGGCCGAATCTCCTACGCTCAAGACGGACCTATTCTCGAAGCACTCAACCTCAACCTCTACCCCTCCGAGACTCACTACATCGACCGCTCGTTGGTACTGACTGGCGCATCTACTATCCTCATTACGCCTGGAACAGGATATTTCCGAGTGTCCAAGCAGCTCCTTCGGCTCACTACAACACGTATGTTGGATCAGGGATTTGGCTTGGATCTTATATCATTGGCAAGATCTCCTTTGCACCAGAGCCCGATATTCAGCTTCCAAAGCAGTTTGCCGGACGCAAAGCTGGATAAAGATGGCCCATATGGATCCCGAGTTATGGACCCTTTGTGGGGTTGTGACGAAGATCCTACCTTCCCGGCAAGTACCAAGAAAGCAACGTTTTGGTGGGAGCCGTTCTGGGTACAGATGTCATTTTGGGACGAGCAAATGGTATGTGGTGCTATTAACGTGTTTTGCAGCTGGGCTTACTTATCGTATTCTTAGGACGTTCCCTTTCGTCAGGATAGGTAAATCTTTTCTCAGTTGTATCACACCAACTTTGCTGATTATAGTACAGGTTTACTCCCCGTGCCAAAATGTACGAGATTGAAATGTTGGGACTGCTGGATCACGATGTCCTGCCTAGTATAGAGGTACCTTTCTTGCCTCCTCCCGATGGCAACCATGGAGACCCGTACGGTTCTCCATCAGGTTCTACCGCTGTATCCAAAGACGAAGCGGATCAGTTCGACAATTCAACCTTCTCCTTCCAGTCAGACAAGAAGCCAGCACAACCAACACAGCCCGCTAGCCGGAACTCCCTTATTTCCACTGCATCACTGACTTCATCTCTTCGCACGTTGAACGCTGAGAAACGCGCTTCACATCGAAACTCCGTCATACCTCCCAATATTGAACGCATTGAAGAAAGTCCCCGGCATATCATCAAGGATCTACCCCCAGATGACGATAGCGCACTTCCGCCTATTTCAGTGAAAGGGTTGAGCTCTTCGCCTTCCCAGGCATCTGTTTTGTCAAACCGGTCTGCAAAGTCAACTAAGTCCGCTGCTTCTCAGTTGACTGCTGCCAGTACCAAGAAATCACATTCGCCTTCCCGTAATACATTAGCATCCAAGCTCACCCCCTCGTGGCTGTTCAAGCCGTTCAGGAGTGGACCCGTGGAGCCGCAGACCAGCGCGATCTCTGCCTCCGCTTCGTCCAGTACTGCTTCTTCATCACCTTCAACACGTGAAGTTTCGCCTAAATCCAAACCTATACTACCCGCCAAGGGAAGCCCAAGGTCAACGGCACCCCTCACCATTAAGAATTCAACCATAGCTCCATCCGTATTGAGTCGAGCTGGAGACGATGATCCGTTCCCTGCATTACCTACTGGGTCAAACACCGGCAGCATTTCGCGAGCAGCCTTAATTCGTCGCTCATCACCTATAAACACACCGCCACGGGGCAGCGACATTGAAGCTGGACGTCGAAGGAGCACAAACCTCTCTATTGGTTTCTCATATCCATCTTCTTCGGAATCACCCAGTTACTTACGAGCGAACCCGTCTCGGCCCATAAGTGACACGGCTCAGCCCACACATACTCAAGATAACTCTGGCGGATTAGCCTCGCGATGGCAGCACATTTACTCTGTGCCTACTCCGTGGCACGAAATCAAATGGAAGGCTATTGTTACACCAGCATGTTTACCTCTCACTGTCGAGTATTTCCCTAAAGCCAAGGAACTCGGGAGGGAGTACGATGTGTACACGTATGATTTCGTGGTCGACCCTGCGGAGATGAAGAAATCATTCATGGTTAACCCCCCGGAGGAACCGAAGGGCAGAACACCTGATGCACAACGAAGTGCTTGGGCTTTGGTAGTGATGAGGGGTATGGCTGCTGTACGCCTTGCTCAAGGGTTCCAATTCGTCATCCAGCCTCCCAAGACGGATGAGGACTCTGGAACGGAGAGCAAGGATAAAGTACCTTTCCGTCGAACGCAATCTTTTCTCGCAGCAGAGGATGACATGACTTTGACACCCAAGTTCAGAGGTGCTGCCGAAGTGTTGCAGTCGACTACAGAACCGGTTTATCTCAGTATGAGCAACGAGATACATCGAATTTCATACACTGGAGAGGCTATTCAAGTGCGGAGGTATGTGAGGCGGATGCCTCCAACACAGCCATTTGAATACCAATGTCTTATTTGGCCGAAGCTGGGGGTTGGGTACACAGAACAGAAAATTACATTCAATTCGCATGGGTTGGAGAACTATGGATGGAACAGGTATGACTTGCATGCCATTCTCTTCTGCTATACTAATGGATTCTTATTGCAGGTTGGATATGCTCGTTGCGGGTTATGAACACCAGTTCAACGAATCCCTTCGGTACTGGAGGACGCGGTTCGTCGTTATCCCTACTACAGAAGCACCAAGCATCCACGTAGGCCCCAATGGCGAAAAACTCGACGAGGAGGAGGCAAGAATACTCGGTATTGAGAAGCTTGCAGAACAGTTCACTAAACTCCGCTGGCAACCCCCAGAAGAACGCTCTACTCCTGCGCCAGCTGTCCGATTCTTGCCTACAACACTCAGTCCTGTTGACTCTATTACTGACGACCACTTGATGGAGCAACTTGACCAGATCCACGCAGCTGGCCCCTTGAAGAAGAAGATGAAGAGCGAGAGGGACATTACAACCATGACATTGATGGCGATTGCGAAAGCTATGCGCGAGGAAGATGGATTGCCCATCAAGATGCACCAGTGGCATAGATCACAGTACGCAGACTCATTCACGGGATATGATTTCGTGTCGTGGCTAGTCCGTGAATTCCGAGATGTCTCTTCTCGGGCACAGGGTGCAGAGCTTGGAGTCAAACTCATGGAAGAGGGATTGTTTGAGCATGTTAGAGGTCACCACGGATTCCTGGATGGGTTAGTTCATCTCGGATCTCGTGTATACCATGGCTAACGGATCATCTAGCCACTACTTTTACCGCCTCAAAGGTGAATATGCAATTGCGTCGACCCCCAGAAGATGGTTCAGAGCCCGTCCTAGTGAAGATTTCGTGACCCGGTCGGGATTTTATCCTGGTAATGCAATGAGAGTTATGAGTGCCAGCCCGCGTAAAAATAAGAGACGACTCATTCTCAGTCAAACCATGGTCATAGACATCGATCCCAATAACGTAAGTAGCTTGTACGCTCGCTTTAACACCCTCACTGACAGCACATCTCTTCCAGCGAAGTGACCAGGCTGAATCGGTTCTCCTACACCATGATATCATCCACAACCCTTCCACCGTCTTCCACTTCGAATTACAGTGGATTGGTACCACTGCTCGTTTCATTGAAGACCAACTTCGTACCTGGAGCAGAGCTATCGAGAAATATGGCCTGAAACTAGTGGAAGCCTACGTTGGACAGATATCCGACATTCGCGATCGTAATCCGTTCCAGTCCTGCTTTCCTGTACGATTGGCTCTACCCCCTCCAATTGTCCCCGATCTTCAGCTAAGAGTAGCTGAGGGCACGCAGACTGCTCGGTACTTTGAATATGCTCTCTTGCGTCACTTTGGATTCATAGTTGATGTGGAGGCCGCGGATCTCTATCCCGAGAATATTGACGTCGTCTATTCCTACCGACGTTCACCTTTCAAATACTCTCAGTTTGTCCATCGTTCTGGGGTGGCATTCGTCCAGGTTCTTGGAGGGACAAGGGGGTTCTTATTTCTGACCAACAGACTCATGGGGCCTGGGCGTATGGGCAAAGCCAAAGGCTACAGGCCTGCCGTTGAAGCAGAGAAGATTCGGGTCGAGTTGCACCAGTTTTGTTCTGACAGACAAAAGTTGGATCAGTTCTATGACGAAGAACTGGCAAGGCTTGGACAAGCACCGGAGGAACCTCCTCCATTGAGTATTTAGTGTAGTATCCTGCTGTCAATGATTGAATGCATGTATATAGATATTTGTGCTATTTGTAACCTAGTTATAGCCTAAAATTTCGCGGATGGGGCACATCTGCAAGACACCCGCGAAGACCCGGTCGCGTGCACAATCGCTCTCCCGACACCGAGTCAGCCGAAATTCTCTTCCCTCTGTACCACCACCAGCCCACCACATCTCTTTTGCAATATGAGTGTTCTTCGTCCGTTCAGGGCTTCAGACATGTTCAACTTCAACAACATGTAAGTCAAATTTACCTAATTCTACGACGAAAAAGCTGAGCTGTTTTTCCAAGTAATTTGGATATTTGGACAGAAACAGTGAGCATGCGACGCTGAGACCTCGGCCTTTTCTCAACGAATTCTTCGGAACCAAGTATAACATTGGGTTCTATTTGGCTTACCTATCACGTTGGCCCAATCTATGTTGTGTTCAAGAAGCTCCAAACGGAAGGATGATGGGTTACGGTGAGTTACACTTGGTACTACAGAGATTTCGGCTCACTGTTCTCTCCAGTAATCGGAAAAGCCGAAGGCCAAGGTGCCGAATGGCATGGACATGTTACAGCAATCACCGTTGCACCCGAATATCGTAGATTGGGCCTCGCCCGAAAAATGATGTCGCTACTAGAACTCGTGTCGGATGAAGGTTACGGGGGATTTTTTGTTGACCTTTACGTGCGATGCGCAAACAATATCGCAATAGAGATGTACGAAGGAATGGGGTACAGTGTCTATAGAAGGGTCCGAGAATATTATGGAAGTCTCGGCATAGGCAAAGGGGGACGGGATGAGGAGGATGCATTCGGTGCGTTCGTCTGCTAAATGCGTTCGATCTCTGGCTAATAGACTCAAGATATGCGAAAACCACTTTCAAGAGACCCTGAGCAGCGTTCAATACGAGAAAATGGACGTGATATCATTGTTAGCGCACATGACGTTCCATAAAATTATCGGTACTCTTGTCATCGATTCTACCGCTGTCAATGCAACCAGTCATGTACACAGACATCGCGAGACTAAGGGCTCCAATTTTGTTGGCAATTCTCGTCGAGATTCACTGGTTTCGCTAACCTGTGAACATTTCTTACAAGTTACTCACCTCCCTCGGTGGGAATGGAATAGAGGTTGTTCACCCTGTGCTATCTTCATATTGACTGTCACGTCCATCTGGTGAATACATCTCGTCTACGATTTCCAGGAAGCGCTAACGAGTTACAGTAGGCGAACACGCTCCAGATTCGAGAATAGGAGGACTACAGCGTGCCATAGTGAAGATCTTGTACGTCGAAAACATCTACACGGTGATTGGTCACGAACTGCCGTCATATTAACTCGTTGAGGTAATCTCGTATGATGTACAGGTCGTACTTTACAAACCATTCTGCTAGCCGAGGCCTTCCTGCTTCTTCTCTTTGTTCCTTGTAGGATTGTAGATTTCCCTGTGGTCTACATCAAGCTTCATTAGCCCTTAAGTATGCAGCCGGTATCCCGCACTCGCCATCGCGTCTCAGTAGTGCAAACTCAAGGACTGACGAATCTCCGGTGTCTTCCACACTCGATCTTAACCTTGCCACGACAACTAATTCTAGATTCTCCTCGACAGCCATTTCGAGAGACCTAGCAAGATACACAAGTGGGCCTCGAGGCTGGAATGATTCGGTTCTTCTTTAACAAGCCTTTGAAATTGCCATAGTCATTCTGCTCAGCAATCGCCGGTATGTACAAAACCAAGCTTCAGTACAACAATTTGTTGATGTTCCCGCACAGTGTTTGTTTCTATGGTCACCCACAGCGTCTAGACCTCGGCTTCATGATTGGTCATCGCTGCTCTCAATCTCCCATGCTGCATCCGCAATGCCCCCTACGCTCAGCTAGCCCCCTAGGTCCGTCTAGGTCTTCTCAGAATGATCCCCTGGTCGTACAGTAAGATACAGAACGAGCCCCTTCTCACTCCTAAGCTCAATCTTTACCGAAACCTACCTCCCTGGTCCGCCCACCGCGGTGGTTGTGCAACGGAGAGATCTATTGGACCCGAATTCAACACGCCCTCCTAGTTCTCGAGGTGAGCACAAAATAAGCTACTACTCGCTACCTTGAACATTTGTAGGCATTGATTCCGTCGTTTTCCGTAGTGCCCTTCCTTGATGAGGTGAAGCTTTATGAGGCTCGAGATCTTGTCAATTCGACGATTCGACCACTTAGTTTATGCTCGAACCAGGTAAAAGGGTTCCTTGCAACGAACTTCAGTTCTTTGTGAATGTTCTTAGTGAGCCGGAGCTCGTGTTTTGTGACTTATCTTATGCTATTCCAGTAATGTTCACAGAAGTCGGGAACAGTCGTCCCGCTTATTGTCACCCGGAAATAAAATCCGCTTTAAGCTATATACACCAGAGTAAAGCTGTACCCCATTACAGCTTATACATAGAATCCTGGAAGATCTGATAACAAGCTAGAACGTAAGTAAACACAAAGTTCTCTGTATACCCCTCGAGTGTTCAGCGGGTGCCCAGCTTCCTTTCTGGGAGCTGTCGCCATGCTTCTGTGGCTTGTGTCCGACAACTGGAGTGCAAATAACTAGACTGGGTCTCGGATCCATAAAGAGGGTTCTAATTCTCCCGTGGTGAGTGGGCATTTGTTTCGTAAAATGTCCACTTGGTTCTCCGTTCGTACTCGTTCGACACGCAGTTACTTACTCTTAATCCCCAAGCAGGGTGATAAACCTCGACATAGACCATCAATTACGGAATCCTCCGAAAATCCTGACAGTGATACGACACTCACACTCAAATGTCTCGTAGCATGTATGCTGCCGTTTTCGGTAGCATTGCTCCTCTACACCCTGCCTCATGCATGTTCTACATCAACAAAAATACCTATAGCAGCAATGCCGCTAAGGATAACAATCAATCCAATGTATCAATCGCAGCGCCCTGATACTCTGGTATATCATGTCTAAAGCACGAATATCAATATCAATGACTGCTGAAAACGCCACATCGTGTGGACGATCCAAGGTAAGCATCCCTGTACGAGAGACAATGCCAGCCGAATTCTCCTCATGTCATTCGCCAAGTATAGAGGCTCTGTTTTTTACAGCAAAGGCTGCCCTACTCAATTGAGTTGAGAAATAAGACATAAGCAAAGCGGTCCTGCACCTGCCTTGTGGCGCGGCTTTCATAGCTCCGTAAGCAGTCGGCATCACAGCAATGCCAAGGTCGACGATAAGCTGACTCTCGGTCGACTACATTCCTGCTTTCATTCGCGGGTGTCTCCGAGGATGCTCTGGCTTATTGCTGGCTCAGCTCTATACGACATGCCGATTAGCGGTACCCTCTAAAATAAAAATGAAACAAGGGACCTACACCAATGCGCCGTGGTACTACAGCTTCGAACTCCACGGCGTCTAGTTATGATGAAACTGCAGTCTAATGCGTTCCTAGAAAGACCAAAGAATTCATGAACCAGCTCACATGAGTGTAAATTGAGACACTGTTGATGGTTTAGATTGGGGAATATACCATAGCCCATGAGGACAGAAACGAGGATCGGCTTTGTGGATTTTGCGCAACGCAGCTGCCAGCTTCCTCGTTCCAGGGGACAGTATTGGAACGAACGGCCAGGGGATGAGATCTGGACCATACCAAGAAATTGAAAGGTTTCTTCGGTGAGTATTGAGCATTCTGTCAACGGGATTTCGAGAACTCACGAGGGAATATCATCAAAACACGACTGTGGCGAACTGAGGAACGGTACGGTAGAATGTCAGACCAGTCTCCTACTTTGGCCACGGCATCAGCCGCTTAGCGTGTTTCGGTCGGGACATAGAGAATGAGAAATTCTGAAAACATCATTCTCGAATCAATAAATCAAGTTTGGCATTCCGCGTTAGCGTTGCGAGCTGTATTCATCCGGTGTTGGTCACAGGAAAGCAGTAATAAATGCCCAGGAAAGCAGCAGTGGAACCGTCGTTGTCGCCAACAAAAGACCATATTCCTGATTCGTATCAGCGGCAGACGGCATGGGAACTAGCGCCGTTCTGCAAGGCTGGAGACCCCGGCAAACGTGAGCACAACATCCAGGCGTCTCATGCCACACGCACTCCGGTGGTCTCGTCGGTGAACGGACACTTTGAAGCCAAAGTAGGAAGGTTCATGCGCAACGCTCCTCAGTGTTACGGAAGCTCAGCAGGAATCATCCTATGGAACCCATTGGCAGGGAGGAAGTCCATGCAATCAATGGTATTAATATACCACCATCTGAAGTTCGCTTCTACTGTGAACCGAATAGCCCATGACTGAGAATGAGTCTCCTCGCGTAAGAAGGAATGGAAAGTGGATGATTGTTCGAGAAGACGAACAGTAGTACGAGACGCCGAAAGCTGGCTAAAAGGAACAATGACCTGAATATAGAATCTCTTAGACACACATCTATTACATCCACCTAGAAACGCGTGCCCACTAGACAATTATATGCTATCCACGGTCGAGAGAGAGGAGTTGGCCTAGAGCGTATTCCGATTCCCGGAAGAAATACTCCAACTCCAAGGATCATGGCAGCGGGAGAATGTGCTTACGCGCAGCATGCATGGCATACTCAGACTGGATCAGATGAACCAGATACCAGACGTTGGTGGCGTTAAGTGCAGCTTGAAACTGACGTCATAAGCGCCTCCTCTCAGAGTGTCCCACCTAATCCTGCTCATACCAAGGTTAGACACTAAATCGAACCAAGACGAACCACTGACCAGGTAGGAAGATACACCATCCTTGATAACATAAAAGACAATGCGTGCTCCGACAGAGCTGTCAATCTGAAGACGTCGGTGCTCGCGTCATCCCCTACATTGCACCTTATCGAATATGAGTCTGGTGTTCACCGAGCTTGACCGAGTTGAGACTGGTATGACTCAAACTTCTTTTCGAATCAGCTTTGGCTGAAGAGACAGATTGCAACTACATACCTGCAAGCGCCTTGCTACACAGTGATTGTTTCCTCGAACAAAAAGAGGTGCTACTTATGACGAAATAAATTCGTCGATGCATCTGCGTCATTGCCTCGTGCATTCCTCGTGCACCCATAACGACCGTTAGAGCCGCCCTTAAACGGCTAGTAGACACCGAACAAACTGGGGGAGGAGTCTCAGTCTGGGGAAATTGCAGCATGGTAGATAGCCGATAAAAAGATGCATCCTTTAGAACGTGTATGGCCAAAACTGTCATGTTCACGCGTCATGGTTGGTGGTTGTAGGAGATGGCCTGGCACCGGGAGCTATTCGCTAGATAAGTGTCAGTTCGTGACGAACCAAGATGAAGTGCACGTACCAGAGAAAAGGTGCACCCGCTTTCTTCGACAATCTTGAGCTGTGTCAAGTCATGCACAGCGTCATCCCAGATGTATCGGTTAACGAGCATCTTATCTCTTCCCGGTCTAAACGGATCTAGTGTTTCGACGAGAATGCAGTCAAGGGATGACCCAAGATAACTTGAGGTAACTACCACATAACCTCCCAAACAAGGAAGCTCGTGTCTTCGAAGGCCTGATGATTGGGTCACGTCGAAGTTATCAAGACGGGGTATACTGCTTCTAGATACAAACTCGCGCACCTGGAGACATTCTGAAACTCCTCAACCATAACGCCCTGTGAAACACCATCACCAATCCGTCATTCTCGCCTGGATTACTGCGAGTCATGTAAACCCTTTAGCCCGGGGGCTCAGCTTCTTTAAACCTTCACATCAAGGTATCGCCATATCGGAATAAAATCATCGAGCAAGGACCGGACATTGTGCACATGGAACTGGAGTCTGTCGCGAGCAATCGGGAACCAGAGATACCGACAGTGAACTGATACCGACATGATGAGCTCTTCGGTGAATATATTCGCTTGAAAATTCTGAAACATACCTGAAGTTTTCAGGTTTTTCAGGCCGAATTACAGCCAGTGAGGCCAGGAGGAGCTCAGAAAGTAAGAGGTTCGAGACGCGTTCAGTGTCTGAGAAGGAGGTGTATTACAAAGCCAAACAAATTCACTGCCACATCGAGTCCACGTGGCTCCCTGAGAGCAGAAATGAACAACGCATTAGCCGGTGAGCAATCTCAACCGAAAACCACAGGGCTCCCAATTGACAGCAAAACTACTACCCTGCTCTAGCGCAGCAGTGACAAGTATGGATTAGTTGCAAGCTGCAAGAGAAAATAAACATTCTCGAAAGCTCGGAACGAGAAGCAAACTTGTACCGAACCAGTTTTCCCGACTCGAAGGTGAGTGGCAGAGGAATGATTTCGGAAGTTCTGAATGATGATTGGACGAACCAGTGGTAGACCGCCAGCAGCGCTAGCAGTCACTGTTAATATGTCATGAGGCTGGCGGCTATTCTCCGCAAGAGGTATGGGAAAATGTACTCGGATTTTGGCTTTCGAAAACAAAAATACCGTGCTTATTTCGTCGCAATCCATTATATCAGGAACGCAGCCATACGAACCATTCCAGGTACAGCAGCTATGCAAGGACGCAAATCATCAGAACATGCGTCGTCCGAATGATATTCATGGTACATCGAACATCGATGTGGGATACATCACTGCGATCCACATGCTTGCGTAGGCTCTGAACGCATGCAGGACGCCCACTCTTCTGTAGACGCCCAGTATGTGTGTCCAGCAGAAGCCATGATCCACGGAAGCTTGTACAACACACGATACACCACAGAATCAGCATGTCTTCGCACGCCGAGGCTCTAGGGCCCTACGCCCACAGCAGAAGTTCAAGCTTCGATTCTATGTCGATGGAGACGGACAGCGCTCATGAAGATGAGCGGTCTAGAGCTTCTGGGGTTGTGCTTCCAATATTCCCTTCAACCACGGAGGTGTAAATTGTTAAGTCGCCGGTGAGATATGATTTCCGGAATAATCACAGGTACCAATGTTGGCAGAGCTAGGAACAGACTTGAGACTGTCGTCACGTTAGAGGTTCGTCGACAATGATATCAGACTGCAGTGCCACTTCAATAGCATGGACATAGCATATTCTCGCAGAACACGAAGAAGCCACGATTCTGCACACAGAAAAACATGTTGTTTGAGCAACAAAGAAACTTTGGCAGAACACGAGATGAACTTGCGAGGAGCGAGACAGCATTCACGATACAGCAATTTGCGGTCATATGGTTCAACAGGACAAAGACGCTCAGCGCTCAAGAACCGCGAGAAAGTTGATGTCGGACAGCATATCTTTCCGACCAGAACCAGTTCGCATGACCAAGATTTTCATGATTTATGAAGTTCAGTTCGACATGATGATGAAGATCACGAGCTTGATAATCCGGAAAAGGACATTCTGCTTCCAAGGTTCACGAGCTTCCAAGCAGAAAGAAACATCCCGAATAGCCTAAGACTTAGATTATCGGTTACTTTTTATATCCATAAGCGAGGTGATTGCGCAATCAGCTCTGTCATACCCGAACCTTCATCGCTGGAACTTTCTCTGTCATCTACACCGCTTACTCGGGAAGAAAGAACCTTGGGGAAACCATTCATAGTGAGAGTGACTCGAACAGAAGTTCCGCGTTGAACGATGTGTGACTCGACTTCGGTTTCCCTTTGTCATGAAAGAGTTCCGCGCGACTAATCGTGTAAGCCGGAGTTGCTCCTGGGAAATCCCTATGTAAAACGAATCAGCACGAACCAGCGAAACGTGCACAGGAAAGAAAGAGAAAGAACGCATCTATCTCATATCCATCTTCAATCCATCTATCGATCTTTGTAATTTCATTGTGAAGATGATCAACGCAAGCCCTTCACAGCGTGAATGCAACTCGATCACGATCGTGAACTAGAGAGATGAACAATCAAATCACCGAGATTACAGAGATTCCTTTGTTGATAGTGGCAGGAAACTGGCGGGGCGGATTTCACCGACGCGTTCAGTATACACGAGGCTGGAGTTGCACACGCGTGAAAGTCATGAGGCCAAGCGGTAAAAGCGGTGAAAGAATATCAAAGACGGTGTGGACAAGCACATGCCAGCGAAAATGAAAGGCGAAGAAAAGAACAAAAGAAACAAGACCGTACCGTTTAAACTTTCGAAGATGAAAGGGACAGCCAACTGGCAGCTGACGCGACGGATATTAACGTCTAAATCATGATCCTTGAGGATGTCTGCTTGATATGAAAGAGGTACACGTTTTACTCGACAAGGAGGAATCTTCCTTTGTATGAAATGAACCATAATACGAGCGTTTCTTGAAGCGCACACATAGAAGTGATTCATTTGAACCTGGCATGACACATTCAAAAGATGACGGGTCAAAATGGAGGCATTCTATGGATGGAAGCGAAGCTTCGTCTTCAATGATAGGTCATCCACGAAAGGTGATAAAGGAAACATACCAGCTGTCGGCGGTGACTGAATTGCGATTTGACCGCCATGGAAGATACGAAGCAGGAGATTCCACGCTTAATCACCACAAATTCCAGCAAGACAGCTGCAGAGAAGCACCAGCATTCGTGATGTAGAAGACCGTGATGCCCGGAGTCGCCTTTCCAATCCATGAATCGGTGAGCAGACGTTGGGAAGACGCGTACAACGTTGATATAGAAGTTCCATGATACCCGGAGTCGCCTTTCTAGTCCTCGAGAGCCATGAGGTCGGCTAATTTACGAGTAAAGTCTTCGCGAGACTGTCTTTCTAGATAGCTCGTGTGGGCCTTGAGTCGCTATATCTGAAATTGTCGTCGAGGAGGATTTCAGAGATCAAGGGCCACTGTGGTTTAATTTTGCTTGAAAATGGATTGAATGACCTTCCCGTTGGAGCCTCCAGGAACAAAGAACCTGTGGAAGCAGAGAAAATTCGAACGTGGTGAATTGGGCATTTAATTTTGGTGTTCAAGAAACGAAGCCTAAGGCTGCCAGCTTTACGACGATCTTCATTCCAAGGAAATGTAATCCTATCGTTTCCCAGAGTGAGAGGTCAAACCGGTCCATTCCTACAGATACAAGAGCTGGCAAGCGTAGAGTCTGTGAGAGTCGGAAGAAAAAGCTTGGTCTGACACAGCCACCCAATGATGCCGTCAACGCGATCCTCTTTAGGAAAGTTCCTCGTCGGGCATCCCGGATGAACGAACGGTGCAGCGAAAATGTAGCATATTTTGGGAGTTTAAGAAAGTTCTAGTGAACTTCGACGGTGAGCGTGGTATTGGCTGGAGTATAAATTCTGCAAGTGTTCCATTTTGAACTTGAACATGTGTCTTTTATGATAATTCAAGTCCTCGTATCAAATCGTAAACAGAGAATTCGGCCATGAACATACCCGCGGATCGTTTATCAGCTATTTTTGTAGTACAGAATGCGTTCAAAAACATACTAATTTATACAACAATAGGACTATCTTCGAACCGCGTCGCATTCAATTACTCCTCACAGTTAGTGGACCGGGCCGCCGTACATACTATGCCCAGCGTCCGCAGTGCTTTGAATCCATTTCTCACCAGGATTTACAGCCACTGATGGCGCATCAAACTCTTTCTGAATCTTTAGTTTAAACCCTGTAAATGAACCGCAGTGAGACACAGGAGGAAACGGCCTATTCGTCACAAACAGTGAATAGGGTTTTGTACCAGCCTGAGTGACGACGGATCGCTCTTCGCATAGCTGAAGACCACCATTTTCCGGGTCAAACAGAGATGTCTCCAAGGGCCTAGACTTACCTCCTCCTGTTGATCCAAACCAAGCGTCAAGACATCGATGCGGTATTGAGACACACCCGCAGAAGAGGCCTGGATCTTCAACCTACTGTTGAACTCCGCAAATGACGAAGGGAATCGAATGAATAAATGAAGATTCTTGGATCGAGGATCCCGATCCTTGTCGCCGTCGAAACGGAGGTTCATCGATGCGTGAATCATCCCCGCGGAACCGTTTGCATTTATTTTTCTGGAATACACGAAGTAGAGTGCAAAGTGTGGTTTCTCGTTAACAATTGTATAGACCAATGTGGTGATCAACACGGACCTGAGATAAGATAATTTTGTGGCTCGTTTTACTGCGGGAATACGACAGAAGAGAATTCGCACCACAAGAGTTTCGCCGAGACAACATACCCGCCACCATCACAGAACGACAACATCGAAAAGGTCTTTCCTTTACAAGGCTTGATGCTCGAAGAATGCAGTTCCGAGTCTGTAAGTGGCGTTCAAGAGTGCGGGAAGCCATCTTCCGTACAGATGAGCCTCAGGTGAAAAGGCTCACCAGGAAATGGGGTTCCTTCTCTCCATTCAAGTTCCGGTCAATATTCAACTCAGCTTGAACCGACCACAAGTAAACAAAATCAAGGCCCAAGGTCCTCGGCTCCACCTTTAGCCTCGAGTTTTCTCGTCCTGTCTTCGCAAAACTTATCAGGAACTGTGCACTTCCAGTAACCAGCATGCTACTCCGAGTACAACCGCCCATCGTGACGCAGTTGATACCGACGCACGAGGCCTTAGCCGAGGCGACGCGTCCTGATTTTTGAAAACCAAAGCAGAGGAACGCAGTGTGTTGTGGGGCTTTTCGCTCAACGAGGCGGGGCACGCGTCGGGGCCGAGTCTACCGTCTACCCAGGCGAAGCAGATGAACTGGCTTGCGAGAATCCGATATGTAATGATTAGCATAAAAACGCAGACGAGCAACTAGATTATTATGTATCTTGAAGTAATCTTGCTGGTCAATGAGCACGAGATGTCGAAGCTGTAGAGTAATCTTCGGGCTGTTTGTGGAGACAAGACAGCTTGTTGCCTGAGAATTCTGTAGGCTGTATCGTGATATTGAAAGACTCCGGGAAGGTTCACATGAAAAGATCGCAGTATACAATGCTTCAGACAGCCATTTCGAAGCTGTTGAACTCTCAGGTTCGTCAGGAAATCGCAGTCCAGTTGGGAGTTGGGCGCAGTCGGACATGAGAGTCGGAGAGAAAAATCACTGAGCGCTGGCACCGCCACGCGGATAAACAGGATTTCCCGTTCCAGAAAGGCGTGGGAAGGTTAAACCGTGCCTGAAAATGAACCTCCACTACGGAACGCGTCGCTCTCAAGTCCAAAACAGTGTACAGCCCAGACTCGATGTCCTCCGCAAAAATACTATGCATTGCCTCGATAAACCAGTTCATCTACCGCCAACCCACTCACAGGTTATCATATTGATCCCCGGTCATGAACCCCACCCCCACTGGCATCTCCTCACTACAGCAAAGTTGCGCAAATCTCGTTGGAACGACTGATGTACATCCATAACAAGATTCGAGGACCCACTGATGCACCGCACCCCCAACGTCCGCCTATTCTCAGTACAACTCTTTGACATGGCGCATCAATGATGGGGCAGAAATCAGGAGCTGCCCTGGCCTGGGATCGACGAATCAATCTTTCGTTGGCGATATCTATGAGTTGAACAAAAAAACCATATGAATGCGGGTCTTGAGCTGGTGATTATCCGGGTTCATGGGTAGAACGAGACATTGATGAGGAGGTTAAGGTTCGTTCTGCTTCTCCATAGCAACAACCCCAAAATGTTGATCAGAAAACAGATTTAGGCTGTAGCCGTAGACCCTCTTTCGCATCTTCGGTATAGCGGGAGTAATCATAGGAGCGGGAGAGACACTAGCTAGAGGAGCCCGAGGCCGAGCTTTGGGAGTTAGGAGGAACACAACCATGGAAACTGATACCCCTATTGCGCAAATCGGAGTATAGCAGCTTTGACCGGCCGAGCAATGAGCGGGCCCGCGGTCCTTTTAGAGACGTGACGCCATTCCTCTTGGTCTTGAATGTGGGTACGCGTATATGGACAACGGCGCCTAAGCCCTGGGATGATTTGCTCGACTGTCAGTGTCAATGTCGGTGCGACCCAGTTCATCATCTCGCATACGCAGTTGACATAAAATTATAGTAATTATACCACCATCTCGACGTGCGGCTCGTATGTAAAAATAAAACCTCGAGGTTGCAAGTCGCGAATTGCAGGTTGTGTGTTGCTACGTACATGTAAAAAATATCGCGAGCAACACGACAGTTATTTTAGACAGAATCCGACTGGGAAGACGCGCCGCATGTTCTTCAGCCCTTGCCTTGTCCAGGTCCTTATCGCATCACCGTTTCCTACCGACGACTCCCGAGTCCCGACTGTATGTAGCCCCACCCCCACCGTTCCGAGCAACCTACTAGGAACAAAAAGCGGCGTTCTCGTGGAGCTTCACGCTCACGAGACCTACGCGTCCAAACCCTGAAAATCCAGCTCCAATATGGGGTTTCCCGGCGCGTCGTCTTATACTACATAGGAGAGATCTCCTCTACGGCTTTGTTCATGGGCAATCCCGTCCTTCCGAGCCAGCAACATAACAATAGGTAGGCAAACTCGGAATGTGAGAAATCAGCTCATAATTCACAAGGGATGTACGCGTGTGGGTCCCAAACCAAGCCGCTAAACCTTCCATTGTTTCGTGATTTGACTGTGAGGGTCCCCGTGTGTCGTGGATTCCGAGTCCATTCTCTGTCCGTGGGGTCCTTCGATTCTTCAAAAACAGCAGCAATGGTGATATATTCTCAGAAGGACCCAAAATAACTTGTACTATATAGACAGAGAAAGACCACTGGAGACCCATTCCCGCTGTCATATACCTTTCTGATCCGCTCCAAAAAGTTTAGCGAGCCTGGGATCATTCAAGTTCATGCCATAAGACCTAGTTCAACTTGAATTCGATCTATTCCCGGTGCGTAGTTCAGTCTTTGAGCTTGAAGTTTGAAATCTGAAGTTTGAAGCGTGAGGGCTGAACTCTGTAGTGTCACTGTGAGGAACAACAAGTCAAGAGTCAGGACCAACCGACCGTGGCGTAGTATTTCGCCTCAGGTTCAAAATCCAAGACTCACCCATAGAGACTGCGGATCTAACCCCCTTCGGCGCTAAGCTTTCCAGAACGATGAATCCACATTGTTTTCTCTATTTCTTTCTCTGCTTTTCCATGAAAGTTGTAGGTCCCAGTAAGTACCGTGACGAGAACGGAGCGCCCTGACAGAAATGCACTATTCTCAACTTATGTAGAGCTTTCGTAGTTTCTAGAAGAACAAACAAGGTCCTGATAACGAGAACGGATCCCAGCACATCGACAAAGCATCTATCCCCGATGCCCGTGACTAGTGAAGAGGTGAAAGATCCAAAGCTTGGAGCGGACGAACCAGTGGTTGGCAATGAAAGGAGATAGCGACGTGGACGAAAGGTCGCGGTTTTCGAGTCCTTGAAGCTGAAGTTGAAGCCTGAAGCCTGAGGATCTCGAACTCATAGCAAGAACCCACGCTCAGCACTCAGCGCCCCGAGAAAGAATAGACAGAACTGCCTTGAATCTTGCATTTATTAATCATGAATCTTTCGCAACGTGGCTCCCCGACCAAATCGGTCACCGATACGCGACGTCGACACGCGAGCCTGGATTGATGAGCTGGTGTTTGGACATGAACTGTCAACGGGAATAGCAAGCGAGAAGAGAAAAGAGGCGGTGAGACAGGAAAAGGTAACAACCAGGCCTCCACCTCCACCACCTCCACCTTGTGCTCGAACAGAAAGGAAACAGGGAACAGGGATTGATTATCGCGATGTCTCCGGGGCAGCTCCAACCAGCTTGAGTGTCTTGTCCTTTTTGTTGAATGGTAACGCAAAGTGACTGTTGCAGATCCTCCTAACCACCAATCGAGTGTGATACAGACAACGAGGAAACGGAGCCTTGCAGGGTTTTTGATAACATAACATACCATGATTGGCGGTTTCCCTTGTTCTTGTTCTCTTTTGAGCCTTGGTACGCGACGCCGCCGGAGGTCTCGTGTCTTGACTCCCAAACATGCATTCTCCTTCCTCTTTCCTCGCCCATCATCGCCCCTCGAAGACCACGGAATACCTCCTCCACCTTCCCACAGACTTCGCAGCTTACAATGATATGGCTGACACCAACAGCCGGTTGTTGTCGCGAGAGGAGATAAAAGCGTAAGAAGGTATGACTCATCACTCAACAACGCGTAACCAGTCCCAAAAAGGAAGGTGGGATCATACGGTTAGCCGGCTACGTACGCTTGCGGCTTACTACTGCGTTGATTTTACTGACAAAGGTTGCAACTTGCGACTTGCAACCGACCGTTGAATTCATTCAACGGTTGGGGGCGCCGTTTACCCCGCCCGCCGCTTAGTGTACCCATTATTATTGAATGCGGGGTAGACGCAGCACAAAGTTGGAATGTTTGCGAGTATCCGAGGTGTAGACTAGCAATCGATTGAACATGAACACGAGCACAAAAACATTCGGCGAAAAGGGGACTAAATATACTCCTGTTTAAAAATACTACTTCCACCTCGTAAGTCATGGATTATAGATATCCTGCATACATCTTACATTCCTCACGTTCCCACACAAAGCCGTGGACCGTATCCCGAGCCCGAGTCCAAGTCGCATCGTCTCCGAGCTGATAGAAGTAGAAGGTGGGGGGAGGCGGGTAGGAAGGTTTGGGAAGGTTCCCGAGATGCTCCTGCTCCTTGGAAATCGCGAGAGGAGCGCATGTGTACGGTACGGTAATCTGATTGTGAGAAGGGGGCGAAAAGGAAATCGAAGCATGCGCCTCAAAGGGTATTGGTCAAAGAATTCTATAGGTTGAGGTTGAGGAGTACATACTACCCCTCGAGGTCTAGACTCAAAGTCACCCTTTGTGTGTGGTGCGGAGATAAGATTGATTGCATGCCTAGTATTAGTGAGGTGGGGGGCTGCATCTCTAAGCAGTGTGTCTGACAAAGGAATGAAAGACGTCTGAGTATGATTATGATTATCAACGTGGTAACACCTCGCAGAGCCAACGTGTCTGGTAGTGAAAGGAAAAAGAGAAGAAAAAGGAAGATAAAAAATAGAAAGAAAAAAAGAAGGAATAGAAAAAGCCTGGCAGCGCGCCTTGAGGCGGGAGCGTGCAAACCCAGATGACCGAAAACAGCAGGCTCAGTCGCGGGTAAACACGGCTCAGTTTGTCAAAGTGAACCGAGTTGGTTCAATTTTCATCCGCGTATCCCGGCATGATTGGTTCATTCTTGATTGGTTCATCTGAGATCTGTGTGTGCGATTACGCTTACGGACCGACCCCATTTCGCCGTGTTTCCCTTTTTCTACCCAGTCCTATATAAGACCACCCATGTTCTCCGTCATTTTCCCCGAACACCCCAAGTCCATCCCAAGTGAACCATGCACGGACACTACCATCACCAACAAGAGGACATCTCAAGGATCCTAGATCCATCCTACGCCTCATCCTCCTCATCCCCTTACCACCATACAACACATTCTTCCAAACATACCCAGTATCACGACCCAGATTACCACTACTTCCCCTCGACATACTCACAGTCACCAAAAAGCAAAAAGCAAAAGCGCAATTCTCTCGAGGGAAGGCCAAGTTGGGAGTTGGGTCAGGGTCTGGAAGAAACAGAGGAGTGGGGTGTCTACTACAACGACGGTGCAGAAGATGACGAGTTTCCTTCTTCATCGCCCACATACCACCACGTATCTACACGTCGGAGGAGACGCGAAAACACAGTAACGTCGACAAACACTTACTCTTCATCACTCACACCACCATCGACGAGTTCGTCTTACACGTCGACGACGACTGCCGCGTCTAGTGGTCCATCGACACCGCGTTCATACAACGCCACACTCTCAGATTCTGATCTTCCCCATTGTCATCATCACCACAAGCTCACAAAGCGCCTATGGCCAGAGCACGTTCACCCCTTCTCATCCCAGGACAACTTCCAGGATGATGAAGACGAGGAAGCCGACGTTTCCGTTCCTACCAAGGAAAAGTCGCAGCCACAGTCCCAAGCGACTTGCGGTGAGGCGATGAAGAAGCAATGGCACGCAATGTCTCTTAGCGTGCGGTTTGGTGTTTTCCGAGCGCAGAGGAGAGTCAAGGAGGCGTTGAAAAGGTAGAAGAGGTAGAGGGGGTTTCTCACCAACCAACCAACGCATATGCGATACACACGTCTTTTGGGCTTCGCTGCCGTTCAACCGCCACCACCACCACTGGGGTTCCATCCCAGAGCCTCGCGCCGCCGGTCATTAGGACCCTGGCTATACCCATACCCCTCGACTCATGAACAGAACGATTGATTGTATTTCTGTTTACTCTCGACTTTGTTATGCCTGCTTGCATTTGTACACATCCACATCCACGTTCATCACACTTTCTTATGATTCGCATTCGCATTTCCACATGTATTTCTACTTGCCTTTTTCTCTCTCTCTTCCTCACATTACAAGTCTAGAGGACTTGCATTAGCTAGCTACGATAGGTAGACTAGATACAGATTTTCGATGAATACGACGACGATGTTTTGACGAACTACCTTGTCTTTGCTGCGCGTGAACTTGGTCAATTCAACCAAAGACTCTAAACAAGGACACGAACATGAGCGTGACGCTTGTGAGCATGGGAATTCCCGAGGTCTCTCAGCGCTCAGCTCTTGTACTGGTGAACAAGGACCACCGAGGATCTCCTGTGGAGTGTGTCTTCGGTTCTCAGACTAGCTTTTATTAGCCTTCATATAACATCTCAGAGTCAAGAGTCAGAGTCTCATGTTCAAGGCCTGCTCTGCAGATGAACTGGAAGCACGCCTCGGGCGTCTTGTTATCCGTTCCTGGCAATGGTCATTGGTTGAATTCGAATTCAATCGCATATAGGTTCGCACACAGTCTATATACATACGTGTCTTGTCCCGTGTCCCCTGACGACCGCAGTGGCTGCGCTTGTTGAACGTCCAAGTTCCACGACTTGCGAGGACCAGCTGACCTAGGCTAGAAACTCCCAGAAAACGAGTCAGAGGAATGTTCCAGCGGTTGCGCTGCCTCTCGTGGGGCTGACTGAGACTTTCAGAAGATGCTTACTTAGACAACCGAGTCAGAGTATTCCAGTACAGTAAGATTATAATTATATATCGATATCCCGAGAAATCATGAGTCGACACTTTAGCAGCAATTGCTGACCGAGCCCGAGTGGGTGTATGACAATTGATATCCGACGGATTCGCAGTTCCCCTCGCAACTCGCAGCGCCGGGCGCCCACTCTTTCCACACCTTTTCCACATCAAGAGTCTTCGGAAGCTTGGAAGTTGAGGGATTGAGTTTTTGACAAACCGTATTTGAGTCATCACTTCCTCCATCACTCGCAGGACATCCGAGTCGCAGCGACGGGCCATATCGGGAGGCGGGAGGCAGGACTGGAGAATCAGGAACATAGTTGACGCGTAAGGTGGGATGACATGGGCTGGAGTTATCGGAAGAGGACGCGAACGAATGAGGTGACGTCAAGGAGAGGAAGGTTTTCATTGGCTCACGGTTGCACGCGACAATAAAGATGAACCGTTCTGAAAGTGAATTTTTAGCAGTAAGTAGCTGCTCTGAACTTTGAATACTCTGAGTCGACATTCTACATCTAAACTACAGCAACAGCGGTAGCGTCCTCAGCATGAGTCTCGTGTTTTCTAGGTCAACAGCAATATGTATAGACGTCGGGAGTACAGCGGCGCTGTTTGATGTGATGTTCTACAAGCTGCAGAACTTCCTGTCGTTCATACAGCACGTAGAAGCAGCTAGAAGACTTACAGCTAACAGGTCGGTATACACTCCAAGTCTCCACATCCCCTCCTGAACTCGAACCGTGCTCTGAAAGACAGCTTGCTCATGTTCGGTTATTCGGTCTCTTATCCTCGCATCCATCGGCCCTAAGGAGGATAAGGCGTACATACCAGGAATAGCTCTTCCTCGTTTCTGCAGCTCGTTATCTACTCTTCTTATACCTTCGAGAATGAAAACGAGTGACGTACATTTTTTTCTGTAATTCCAATGACGTTGGTCGGTCATTTCCCCGCACTCGTATACGTTCCTGGCATCCGGCGTTTTAATTTTTCTGATTTTCGATTTTTCAAGCTAGCCCCATGCCTCCGAAAAGAAAGTGGAAATGTAGTGGAAAGTGCAAGAAAATTTATTGAACCACCTGTGAGCCAATCATGCGTGCGCATAAAAGTGGATTCGAATTTCATGAGGCATTGGAATACCGAAAAATGAGATACCGAGGAAAATCACAAGGCTTAGGCTAAGGAATAACTAATCTCCAGTTTTTCTAGCCTGTTGCCTTTATGAGATGAGACGATAATTATTATGTAGGCAGGTGATAATGTGAACGCGAACGCGAATGTGTTTTGGGTTATGGCCAGCCCGAAATTCGATTATAGGACATGATACGATTCGGTTTTTCATATGGCAGTCGAACGTGTTTTCAGGAGCAACCGTCAAGTCGAACCATGGTTTGATTATGATTATTATCGTACGACATAATTACTTGAGGACATTTAGTGAGATCGATAGCGAGTGCCCTGGCCATTTCCTTCCATCGACGGAGATCACGGTCCTGGGGAAAGAGGTGATTCGAAATCGATGTCCGGACGAGTTGCGTCACTACAGCAGACGCAAGCTGAGGCTCTGGAAGGAAGACTTTCTACTCCACTTGACCTTGTGAGACCGAATCCTGTGGCCTGAGCGTCAGCGCTAGATACCAAGCTGCGAAACACACCAGAAACGCACCATTTTCATTTCCATGGACTATCATCATCGTACGATGACGCTAAACCTGGACCTCCCTGCGATCTCATTGTCAAGTCAATATACCTCCTCTTTCCCCTGGACCCCGCGATCTCATTTCCGTCCTCCAGATTGTCTATGCGTGTCTGTGTGTTCACCTGAGAATAGTACGACTTTTAGGGTTCCTTGACGTGAAAAGTGACGTAGAAAGTTTGCTGGTTCGTTTCAACACATTCCCCTGGTTCAGGATCCAGAGACTTGAGGCTGGGCTTGAAGGTTTGGCATCTGAAGATGAGGAGAAATGGAAAGGGTTAATCGTCGAAGAGACTGCCAAGGATTCAGAATGAGGTCATCTGTGTCACGTGGAAGAAGGTCGGGAGTCGGGACATGCCGGGCCGAGGGATTCGTTGGCGTTTCTCAGTGAGGAACAACTCTCACCCGACTCTCATTCAACGAACTGAACCGTTTGCCAGTGGTGGCTTCTGTTACTCTGTCTTGTACCCTGCCTCCTCCCGCTCCCTGACTCCATCGGACTCTTTCACTCGAGTCATTGCGTGGGCGCTTTTTACTTGGAGTCGTCTTCCAAGAACCAACCTTCGCAGGATTCAACACTTTGAAAAGCCGTTCTCTCCCATGGTCAGCCACCAAGACGTACCTTTACCCAGCCACGCAGCCACCAACTCCCACACTACACATTCACTCGTTCAACTCGGAGGAGTCTTCATCGATTCTCAGAGTCTGACCGTTTACCTCGGATTTCATCTCAATGAAGCAAGTTTCCATCTCCAATGCCGATCAGTGACTATGCATCATCTTAGAAGACGGGAGAAGGTATCAGCCATCTCTACCTATTGGTTGCTATCAGAATGTATACAGTAAGACGTCAGACAACAGAGTTCCATACTTATTTTGACGCTGGAGCCCCGCATCATGCGGATACATACGAAAACGAAGGAGACTCGAAAGGTTTCTGATGTTGAATCGAATCACGGAAACGACAATGTCGTTTAAACTATCACTCATGGTGCGTACTAGGGTCTCGTCCTTATCTCGAAGAGATACTGATCTTCTAATCTTCTAAACCCTATAGCCGCTCGATTTTACGGCGGGTCGGCGCTCCAAGTGTGTATGTTCGGTACCTTTTGTCTTTGTGTCTTGAGCTGATAGATGGACATTAGACACAGACATGGCGCTTAGACATACTTGTGCAGCTGTGGAAAACGCCAAGGACCGTTCCAGGAAGGTAGTCCGCGGTCGTTCGAGGCCTACGTAGGGACTGCTGATTCGAGCTGAAGACGGACGACTCGGGCGATTCGGACGATTCCCTCTATTTTTCGACAGCAACAGAATGGGAGTCTGTAGGTCCAGGCCTCTTGTGCGGGTTATGGTTTCGTTTCACCTAGGATCAGCCTTTCCCGGTTGTCTTGCGTTGCGTCTGGGTCATTCATCTCATTCAGAGAGGCGGGGCATGCTTGTCTCTTATTTCTGGTTTGAATCATGCAGGATCAAGGAGGAGTTGAGTTCCTATTCTACCATGATTCGGATAATGTTCTCTTTTAGCCGTATGTTCCTCTTCTTCCATTATCCGATACATTCCTGAGCATTCTCCTCGGGAGTCGGGACTCCACACCCCTTGAACTTTATTCGCCGACTTTTGCACTGGTCCTGACAACTTGGGGTAGCGAGGAACCAGTTCAGTTTCCTTTTGTCAAAGTGTCGGGAAGTATTGGCATAGTGGGGATCATCCCGCCTGCCAGTCCATCATACGTTAAAGTGAGATTGTTTCTCTGTTATTCTGCGTTGCCGGGTAATCTTTAATTGACAATCCACTCGTCTCTGTGGTCAGCAGCTCAAAGCACCTCCTAACCACCGAGGACTAAAGCTATACTGATGCGCCATCAGAGGTCGACGTGCATCAATGACGAAGTTGTAGGGGTATCTGCTATATCTGCGATCGATGATACTTGTTGATGGTGTCGGGCTGTTAAGCATCATGCATCGCTATCGCGTTCAGGCGCGGACGTTGGGGTTACGGGTCGGTTGTGAGAGCAACGAGCTGGGCAATGGGTTGATTGAAGGTTTGAGGTGATGAGTGGGTAAGAGATACGAGTTTGTAAGGGTCGAAGAGGCTAATCAGTTTTTGGAAGAGATCGTTCGTGGTTCGTAAAGCTCGTAAACCCAAAGACCTTACTGTATTGTATTCGGAAGTGGTGCCGCGGAGAGGTGTCATGTATGTTCAATTATCACTTCGGGAACCGAGATATAACGTAGAAGGATGGACAAAGCTCTGGATAGAACAATTTCACGTACGTCGTACGAGTCCTATTTGAAAATTTACACAACACAAGTCCAGACTAGTAATAGTCATATTGCTAACGTCTCTTGGAGTATTTGTGTCCGATCTGTGGCCACCAGTGATATGTTTCCCAACACACGACACGGCGTCAAGGGTATCCCATACAGACGTTCCAGTTCGCCGCTTCTCGTGTGACCAAAACGAGGATATCAAGATGGGAAGCATCGGCTGCAGTACACAACGTTCAGCGGATGCTGATTCCAGTTCAAACAGGGTTTGATGACGTCTATCCTTTCGCGGCGTGCAGGTTGTAATAAAGAGATGATGTGCCGTAAAAGACGCAGACAATGAAGCGCGTATGTCTGAGCCTAGATAGGAAAACTGTTGATTCGTACGAGTTCGTTCGTTCGACAGTAACAAGAATAATTGACCCTTCAGTGCGTCATGCGGAATCCTTGAATGATATACTGAATTGGGTTCCCGCAACCAAGGGATTGAGGCTGAAGCTCGTTACTGAATTTGCCGTTCCCAAGGATCTAAAGGCCAAGATCATTTGGAAGTTCACGGTGCCAATGGGGTTGAAATGTGTGGTATGTGGGCGTTAATGTTCAGGAGAAACCGCAGAGTGTTATATGATGTTGATGGTAATGGAAGCGTCTTTCCGAATCTCATCGCTGCGTGACGTGTTGAAGAACCAGCCCACCGGTGACACAGTTTTCGGTGCAAATACACCGTCGTGGTTTTGATGAGGTCTCTACATGAAGCCTGAGGCCTGAGGCTTGTTTCTTGATCAGAGTACTCAACGCGTGATCGGTTGACTTATCACATGATGTGACGCGTTGCTGTTACATTTAAAGTCTGGAGGCTGTGCTAGCCTCTAGGGCTTTCCCTGGCTTTCAAGCTTTCCTCTCCTCGAGAGTCGACCCCATCCTCTGCAGCCGCTTATTGGGCTTACAGCTCTAGAACTTTGGTACCTCTGTGATTGTCTCCAGGGGAAATTGGCGTGCTGCAAACGACAAGTCTGAATCCTCAGCTGGTCGTGGATTGTACCTGACAGCCTTTCCTTCCTGATGGTCTGGGCTTTGTTCGAGACCAATGTCTCCGCACGAAACTGGAAGTTGTCGAATGTTTTTCTTCGAGCATCATTCTTTCACCATTACTTACAGGCACCATTGCTATGTTGGACTTACACCTCTGGCTTTCTCAGCTAGAACACTACGAAGTTAGCGGCAAGAACAATCCCGATTTCACTGCGGAATGTACCTATCTCTAGACTCTATGGAAGGCCGGACTGTCATGCTCAGATGATGGGATCAAATTGGGCTAGGACCCCAGAGACTCAGATAAAACAAATTCAGTCGAGAAATAACAATATTATTTTCCCCATCCTGTGCCGCTCGGCCCAAGACTTGTTGAATATGTGCTTGCCCACAAATAATTTGCTGATTCAAGTTCAAGAGTGTCATTTCAATGTTATAAAATCAATATTAGTAGCATTTGGATGGGAGGTTACAATATAGTTAAACTTGCTACACGTTAGACCTTGGGTTTTCTAAAGCATGAGTCCCGAGGCGTCTCAGAATACAAGTCATCAAAGACAAAGTCATTAAACCCAAACCAACGACACCAGGGGTTGCAAACGTGCTGTCTTGGAAAGTTTTTGAAAGCCACATCCACATTTCCATCACCAAACATAGAAGTATTCTCTTCGACGAGGGCACTGTGTTTGCGGATGAGATTGGCGCAGATGATGTCATGGAGTACACGTACGGCGATGTCATCACTTGAGCGTCTGTCAGAAGATTTCCGCTCCCCTGAAAGTCCGACACGTAGACTGTACGGTACAGCTTTTCGTATTGCACATGCTGCATTGCCAACAGGAATTCAGCTTTTGGAAAGTCGGAGTCTTCTGGTCCTATCTCCGGAGTTGCACAAGAGTTGTGAACATACTTGACAAAGTCGTCACCAGGAATTACTTCCTCAATCAGAAAGGAGCGAGAAACTTGAGCACCATTCAGGCGCTTGAGCTCGTTTGAACCCTCTTTCAATACCAAAAACACTCCTGCAGCGACGTATCGTAGTTGAGGGATGTCGCTGAAGGGTACAGGCCAAGCTATTTATCCGTCAGCTTTCGCTCAATCAAGATTATATTAATATACGTACTGGCGTCCGCTTGACATGCTGCAGCATAAGAGTACCCCATGTTTATGAGACTTGCACTCCAGTAATGAACGTTGGCCTCCATCTGAATCTTGTTGTACTCCAAATCCTTTTCGAGCCTCACTTTTACCTGATGTCCTTGACCGCTACAACTATAAATCAGTAGCCAGCCTGAAGATAAAGCTACCACACACGTACTTCTGTTTATGAGTGTAAAACTGCTTCACACATACTTCGCCTTTTCTATCGAGCAAATAGTCGATTCCAGGAAACCTCTCCTTGTCGAACTCGCCAAGCAAAGACAGTCGACCTTTGTGCGCCGTCTTGAATGCACCTATGCCCAGTTCTGATTCACCAGAACCAAAGTTCACCATCAGCATCGCTGGCCCCACTATGTGATTAGAGAGATCTAGCCGCTGCAGGCTTTTGTTGCTGAGTATGACTTGAATATCGAGTTGAGGAATAATCGCAAAAAGTCCCTGAATCGCAAATGGAACATCTGGTTTTACGTTAGACTCACGTTGCTACAATTGCAACACTAATAGATAACACACCGTTAGGTACTACTGGCTTATTTTCCATGCGTCCTCCCTGTGCCAGTCCTTCTTCTACAACGTGCTGTTGCGGTGACTTCCACATGGGTGGCAAACGGATTGCGTTGCGAGGTGGAGTCTTAGCTAATGAATCCTGTTGAGTGAGAAGTCAATATCTAGGAACTGTAAGGTGAGTAAGGCAACGCACGCTTCTTGCTCTCTTTCCTGACGTCAAAATAGACACCTCTTGGGCAGAACTTGAGACAAAATTGTTGGAAAGTTGCTTTGACATCGTACGGGCCATAGCGGTGGAACTCTGTTCTTGCTCCTCCTACAATAAACTTGAGTACAGAGTTGGTATGAGAGGCTAGCAAGATGCATACCCGATACTGCTCCACAGCATCAACAAACTGCTCCCAATCAGCGCCGCGGATTGAGACTCGAAGCACGCATCCAGTCTTCTTGTTTGGCTCCCACTTCGTGTCCCCATTCTTTCCCTTTGTGACTATCTTTCCGTGGACGTTCAAGAGATAAGGCCTGCTTAACCCATACTGCTTTGCAACTTCCTCCGTATCAAGGTCAACCCCTGAACCATACTGTTTTGTGCCGTTTATAGTGATGTCGCGAAGGCTGAAGTTATCGGTATTCCACTCGTAAACGAAATCTTGGTATTCTGAGATTTGCACCCCATGAGCCTGTAGTCGGGTGATAGCGTATTTCATAGCCTCCCTCCGGATTTCAGGAATAGTCGCATGAGCATCAAACTGGGGCTTTAAGTCGGAGAGTTCCTACCAACACACCTGAATTAAAATAGCGCACCAGGAGAAAGAAATATCAAACGTACCGATAGCTCGATAAAGACTCCAGGTTTTCCTAAGACTCCATGACCCAAAGTCAGCCTGACTGGCAATACATCGCCCCCTTTTGCATAGGCTGCTCTCTGATAAACACTCTTCTGCTCCTCATAGAATTTATGATCTCTACTATAGCCGGTAGCAGGAAGGCGAGCGAGAGGGTGTACTCCAGATGATGACGAAGCGTATAAATTGATTGCTGGGCCATGATGAGCAGTCGAGCTGATGGGAACAACCTTGTTCTGGTAGAATTTGTGGGTGTCTACACGTAAACCGCATCATTCATCTGCGTGCATCCAAAAAATACCCACGCACCTTTCTTGTGGGACGCTATCACCATCTCTGATATAACCTTTGGATTGGGACGCATGCCGGAGTGATTACTTGCAGCGGTTGGGTAGCGAGAAACTTTAGGCACTGGTGGAGGTAACATTAAAGCAGGTGGAGCTTCCTGTGATGTCCGACCCAACGATGATCCAGAGGATAAAGCAGGAGCAGCTGGGGTGAACAACGATCTTCCCAATTGCACGTTTGCTTTGAGAACATTTACATTCTTGTAAGCTTAATTACTCCTCTCATTTTTTGAGTCTGAACTCACCGTCGGTGTTTTTGTTAGCTGTTGGTTGCAATGCTGGAATTGCTCCTATACGACGTCAAAGTCAGAAGCCAATCTTGCCTTTGGAATAGGTTGTAATACTTACTTTGATAGGTTTCTCTTGCTACTGTGGCTTGACGTTTATAACGATCATTGCACTTGGTGCAGACCATCTTGATTTTGGTCCCATTTCCGACGAAGAAATATTTTTCGTCTGCCTGTATCATCTCTCTGCAGCTGCTAGATTGGCATGGAAATGCCTTCTCTGCTCGTTGGTCACTGGTGAATTGAACAGGGTCCATATTATATCGCCGTGTTCACAGCAGGAGATTGAGAAGATGGAAGAGACAGAGAAAATATATCCGGTCTTTGCCTGTTTTTTTATCCGACAGCCCATCCTCTGAAGTTGCTGAGTCAGGACTCCATATCGAATCATTTTCTTTTCTTTCTTCTTCCCGCTCATCGCAGATTTATGTTTTCTTTTTAGATGCCCAACCAACATAAGCCCAATCGTGAGCCTCACTTGTTCCAACCCTTTAAAGCCAAGACTTACTCAAACATTTTGTAGCGCCTCTTGAATCTTTCCAAGCGCCTCTCAAATCCCTTTGGAAACGCAAACATCTCACTGAACGACAAATCCTTGATCGTCTTCTAGCTAGGCACATCGATACTCAGCAATATGGCTTAGGGTAAGGCGCATTGGAGATCCCACTTGTTCTGGCAGGACCATGCGATAACTGTTCCTCCCCTAGATTGACCAAATTTCGCCAAATACGCAAAGAACTCGGGCTGCTTGGAACGCGTCAACAGGGTATTATTTTCCTACCTTGTCCATTTCATATATTGACGAACAGCATTCAATAGGCCACACCTTGGAATCAATTACAGAGGATATGGTCGTCCTCCGGCAACAGTATCCTAAGGCTGGACGACAAGACATCATTAATCTGTTGTGGACAGAGCGGCAAAAACGGGTTTCCCGGTACGTTTCAAGCGCCTTGGGAAGAGCTCCTCAATTAAAAAGCCTTTTCAGACGAACTGTTGAGGACTATTTTCATCGTTACGAGAAGGATTTAGTTCGACAAAGGCGGCATAGACGACTGCGGAGAAAGCGCTTCTGGGCAGCAGGTGGCAATGATTTGTGGTGTGTTGATCAGCATGACAAGTGGAAACGGTATGGTTTGGGGCTTCATACTGCCGTGGATCCTTTTCTGGGCAATATCAAATGGCTCAAAGTATGGCATTCCAATCGAAACCCAAGACTTATCGTTCGATATTATCTGGAAACTGTTAGGCGTCTTGGATGTAAGTACTCCCTAATATCATATATTCCAATTGGTCTAATGTAGTTACTATACTCAGATACCTGCCTAGTTACGCAGGGTGATCCTGGGACGGAGAATTTCTCCTTAGCGAAAGCGCACTCCTATATCCGACAATCTCTGGACCCGGGCTTAGTCGGTACGCTCCAGCATCGATGGAAAAGAGACAAGAAGAACATACCCCCAGAGATTGTCTGGTCCAACCTTCGTACACGTTGGACCCCCGGTTTTGAAGACATCTTGGAGGCACCCGAACGCTATCCTCAACTGGGGATTAGATATGACAGGAGCGATCCCTTGCAATAGTAAGCGTTGTATTGTTTATTTTTCTTAGATGAAACGTTCAGCAACAATGAATTACTAGTAATGTTTTCAAATGGCTTTTCATACCTTGGCTACAAGCAGAATTAGACGCCTACGCCGACCGTATCAACAATACTCGAAAGCGCCATCAGAAACATAAGATAACGCCACAGGGGGGCTCACCAGCTGATATGGATGAGTATCCCGAAGAATATGGGTTCATTAATTTCAAGGCACGTCAATCATTTTACCGACAAAACAAATCTGACCAATGCCTACTATCTCTTCCAGCTCAGAATTGATCCAACAAATACTATTCTACAAGATGCGGAAGCCATTTATGCGCCCCCACAGCACCAAGTATTCGAGCTGGTTCCTAAAGAGTTCGAGGTAGAAATTGAAGCCATATATACCTCTCTCGGTAAACCAGAGGTTTCTCGGGATAACGTATGGAAGATCTACATGGATCTACTTCTGCGTCTGGAGCAGCAACCTACAGTGGGTCAGATGACTCTGCTACCCTATGAAGAAGATGAAGAGGACTACTCAGCTGAGCAACTACAGAAGGAGATTGCAGTGTATCAGGGTTTGGCTGATGACGAAGGCGAATGTTATCTTGGAGGTGTGAACGGCGGGCTTGGTCCTGCAGTCGGCCTACCCGAGTGGGAGGAGGACTTAATAGATACCTACGTTGATCGCTTTTCAGATGATGACGACGAAGAAATGGACTAGACTTGCTAATTGTTTATTATTATTGAATTCCTTGTCAAGACCATTTGCCTATCTAATACTCTCCGAAACCTGATCCGAAACGTAATGGCTATGTATCTCTAGCATTTGAACTTAGACAACAAGAGACGTATTTAGGTTGAAAAATAGAATATTTGAAGTCATTACATTGACTGGTAACATCAATAAAATGATTGGTGTAAAAGCTAACATACTACCTCAACGTCTTCCCCCAAGATTTTTGACCGCCTATATCCAGCATTTGAACCTGAGCGAACAGGGGCATACTGGTGTTGGCGGCGGGGGTATTTGAGATCGCTGAATCGATTGGTAACATCAGCTGAACGAACGAGACAAACGCGAACTCACTACATTGATATCTTCCTCAAAAATCTCCGAAATTTACCGCCTATGTCCAGCATTTGAACCTGAGCGAATGGGGGCATACTGGTGTTGGCGGCAGGGGTATTCGAGGTCGCTGAATCAATTGGTAGCATTGGCGGAACAGACGAGACAAACGCGAACTCACTACGTTGATATCTTCCTCAAAAATCTCCGAAATTTACCGCCTATGTCCAGCATTTGAACCTGAGCAAACGGGGGCATACTGGTGTTGGCGGCAGGGGTATTTGAGGTCGCGGAATCGATTGGTAACATTGGCGGAACGAACGAGACAAACGCGAACTCACTACGTCGATATCTTCCCCAAAAATCTCCGAAATTTACCGCCTATGTCCAGCATTTGAACCTGAGCGAATGGGGGCATACTGGTGTTGGCGGCAGGGGTATTTGAGGTCGCTGAATCGATTGGTAACATCGGCGGAACGAACGAGACAAACGCGAACTCACTACGTCGATATCTTCCCCAAAAATCTCCGAAATTTACCACCTATCTCCAGCATTTGAACCTGAGCGAACGGGGGCATACTGGTGTTGGCGGCGGGGGTATTTGAGGTCGCTGAATCGATTGGTAACATCAGCTGAACGAACGAGACAAACGCGAACTCACTACGTCGATATCTTCCCCAAAAATCTCCGAAATTTACCACCTATCTCCAGCATTTGACCCTGAGCAAACTGGGACATACTTGGGTTGGAAGCAGGGGCATTTGAGGTTGCTAAATTGATTGATAACATCGCCATAACAAAAGAGGTAAATGTGAACTCACTATGTTGGTGTATGAAGTGACTAGAGCAGAACAACTAGCGTGAGAAAATGAAGTGAAAAGTGCAACAACCAGGTCTGCCGGGGCGTGGTTGTTGCACTTTTCACTTCATTTTCTCACGCTAACTGCTGCTTCACTGCTGCTTCACTGCGGCTGTTTCTCTCTTGTCTACTACTACTATTCAGCAGTTATGGACTTACTCAGTGTATGTGTTCAATCAACCTGTGTCTTATTTTCTCATTTTGGCTGAAATTGGATCTAAGGTTTCTTTGTCTGACACAAACACATTCGGCACAAATACGGGGCATGGAAATCAGGAGGCCATTCTTAGTGAGTGCCCAGTATGCGGATAGTAATCTATTACTCACTCAAATTCAGATGAAATTGAGAAGACGCAGGTCAATCCCTATGGGCATGGCAATTTAGCCAGTATAGCGCTGCAACCCCCTCCCTTAGAACATTTTTTGTATACACTTCCTCAAGGCTTTGTCATTCCCCATAACTATCCCAATCAACTAATTCCAATGTCAACCAATCGCACTCCCCCTCAAGGTTATACATATCCTTCCTCACCTGTCTGGACAAAGACTAGAGACGAATCATATGCGCTCCATTGGTGCTACGTAGCATCACGCTCGGCAGACCTAGCCAGTATTCAGCAGGAACGAGAACATCAGCTCAATCTTGCTGTTCCGCCTGAGGTAGATGCTATATGGGATGTTGAGCAAGAGAAATACTCTTATCCTATCGTACCGGGCTGCATAACACCTCCTGCATCCTGGCCATTACGAACCGATATAGATAACGGTGTCGGTCTTAAAGGCTCCGTTACATTTGCTGCCTATCATACGCCGTCCTCTCTAGAACTCCACTATCCTGAGGTGTGGAAGGAGCTTGCTCCTTTGGCGAGCCGATTGAAGGATCTGGCTTTTGGCCATAGAGCAACAACACCTTCTGAGGAGAGCATTCTCCCACTCTTTGCGTATGCGCAACTGAAGGAAAATGATCGTTCAAAGCGGTCTGGAGTTAAGAAGGGTACAGCCAAAACTCGAGTACAGTTCGAAGGTTCGTACAGTCTTGGCACTACGATAGAGAAAGGACACGGAATTGGAATAGTCAAGCCTGTATCGCAACTGTCTACGCCCAAGTTTGAAAAAACAGATGGCACGAGGTTTTCCAGATTCTGGCCGCCCTTTTACGCATTCGGTTCCACCTTTCAATATCGAAGTACGAATGGGAGATGTTGAAGTTTTCAACTACAAGACAATAACGTCTTCACACTAGGGGGTAGGGGCCGGCAGGAGTATCGGTTCAAATGAATGATTCCGATCATATATGTGTATGACGGAGCTGACTTGGGCGAGTCGATTGGGCGAGTGCAAGGGTCTCTGCATCCAGATTCTCAAGATTGTCTCACAACACCAACATTGCTCAGACCACTCATGATACGCCTTTCCGAAACGTATGTAATGCTTATATTGTCAAATTGTATGGTTTTGACTCAGCATAACAGATTAAAAAGGCTGCGGGAGGCTCATTTCTTCTCGCTCTCGCTACGGCATTCACATTACCCTTTTCCGACATATGGAATTCATCAACATAGTGTTTGATGGGAGAAAACCTTTCCATGGCGGTCGTCAGATCTCTATTAAAACTGAGAGGCCGAGGCTATGGAGAGCCTCGTGGTAAATGTTCGACTCGACGAGATGGGAGACAGATCCTCTTGCCAACACTGCCCAGGAATTGTGGAATGCTGCTGCTGCAGTCAACGACCTAGCTTTTGTTCAATATTTTCCAGACCAAGCTGTTTAAAGCGTACGGCAATATTGCTTACATGGTCCCGCCTTGTTTGGCTTACATCTCCACCATGAACTCATAGCCTGTGCTTCCGGTCGAGTCAAGCCCTTCAGTTCTGGCAAAACATTATGATGGGTGGGACAATTGCAGGAGTTTATTCGACCATTTTTTGGAAGTAGAGCTGGTTATGGAGGCTTTTTAAACAGTTTGTCGCTAAGCAAACTTGACTCTTGTCGGTTTCGATGCCATCGCGCCTTTTACAACGATACAATACACCGAGTCAGGGACCAATGGAAATCTAGAAGAAACGACATCTCAACCAAATGACGTCTCAACAGTGCATCTATACATTCTTCATGCGTTTGACGTTCTAAATCCAGACACAGTGCGCACGTGCATATGTGTCGGGGATGGCGGCTGGACATGGGTGAGGCATTGCGAGAGTGTAATGCACTAGGCATTATGGGCCGACGAGTTCTTCAAGAAGCAGGATCTTTTGGCCAAAACAGGCAACAAGAAGCCGCTCCAGAGGAATGTATTGAAGCACAGAGGCCCCAAGGATCACCGACAGGGTGTATCGTTCTCGGCAGGAGACAAGTCAAGGTTGTTTTGCATTTACCCAGCACGCAGATCCTCCTACAACGTAACGTCTGATACGGAAGATGTATTGCACGTGCAAGTGACAGAGGGTACTTTAACAGGAAAGCGACGCAAGCGAAACTCCGAAGGGAAGGAAATTCAGCCGAAGAAGAAGCTACGCCAAAAACCAGAAGTAGTCGGAATGGTAGGGCAGGTAAGTAGGTTTTGCACATTCTGAAGCAAATGGATTCAAGCCTAGCTATCATTAGGAATTTGAAGAGGGTACCCGAACCTATGCTGAGTTCGAGATTGAAGCAATTATCGGACACGTGAGTTGCATTCTTGGTTTCCGTACGTCCACTGACTGGCAAACCTTAGGCATTTCATGGCGGAATGTACAAGTACTTGGTTCAGTGGAAGCATTATTCAGAAGACCACAACGAGTGGATTCCAGAGACAGATTTGAAGTGAGATTTGGGCATTCCTGAGAACTTAGGGCTATATACTGATACTATGCAATCTAGCAACGCCCAAGACCTATTGCGCGCTTACAAGAGCTGCTGGAGTCTTCATGATACGTTAACAGTCTGCGATTCAAAGCGGTACAAAAACTTTTCCAGACACTGCTTGGATAAGCTTTTTGATGCGGAAAAGCTTTCGAAAGAGCTTGACACATTCAAGAAGCTGCAGGACCGGTTCATATCCAACCGATCCTCCATTTCTGGAGGATATTCCGATCTTACAGCATTTATTACTAGCTATACTGCGATGAATGATCGTCAGTTTGCCTGGACAAGCATGCTGATTAAATCACCTCTCAGAGTCCCAACAAGTAGCGTGGAGCCAGTCGATCAAATATGTACCGCCTAATTAGCTCTGTGTTTTCGCTTCCAAGGTTGCTCTCTCAGACCTTTGAGAGTGCCAGTCCACCCATGCTATACGCTTAAACTATGGGACTCCGCTGCAGTTCGTCGCCAGGAATGCCGCTCTCTTCTCATCTTATTCGATATTCGTTTTGTTTGAATGCTCAATGCTTCTTAAATATGTAACACAGACTAAGTTCAAGGACCGAATAATTCTTGAGCAACCATTACCGGCAAATTTTTCCATGGTGGATCTGTATGCAAGATCTCATGCTTTACGATCAACAATGCAGGCGTCAAGAGGTAAAGCCGCCGGATGCTCCAATTTTCTCCGGCCAATTCCATCAACCTTATGGGTTGCGCAGGGACTCTCACTTTTCAGAGGGCCTTTGTCCCTCAAGGAAAATGTATCGATGGTGGAGATGACGCTCTCCCCTGCTGCAAACCAGGTCCTTGAACGACGCGCTTCATTTGAGTTCCTTGCAATGCTTACTTCGGAAGTTCAGAGCCAAACGGTTTCGACCAAGAGCCTGGAAGAAAACAAAGTGCCAGGAAGCGCGAGATACAAGTGTATCTTCTGAGGGACTGTTGTACGAGGGGCAATCCTTCAGCACTTGCCGAGGGGTTGGATGATGAGTCATATTCTTCTCCGCCAGAATTGATACTTTCGTCTTCCAAAGGCGGCGTAAGGGCGATGGAATGACGCTGTCTCAAGATGTCGGTCAAGAGGATTGCAAAAACATTCGGGAAGATCCAGAACTGTCATCTCTCCACACGTTCGATTATGGGCTTCAGGAAGTCGCAGGTTCTGGGACGCGGCATGTGTTTCGGCTATGCATTCCATAAAGGAAATATTACAGAGTTATAGCTGGACGGACGAATGTCTGATGACGAGTATCAGGGAGTAGAAAGGTCTAACCCAAGCAGCAGAGCAATCCAATCACTCGCTACTATCTAAAAGGCGATGTGGCTAGCTTTTGTCAAGTTTTGACATCCCGTGAAGCATTAATATTGGTCGAAGCCATCTTTCCTTCGGGCGATTGGCGCTATCTCCCCTGCAAATCGCGGCGGGCTACGGCATCAAGACGCCATACTGCAGAACCTACATGTCGCTAATCTACCATGGGCATAGATATCCGCACAGGGAGATACTTGCCTCAGTCCAGATCAGATCTATGCTGTATCCATCCGCCAAACGCACAGGGTAAGCTTAGTTATTGATGAATGAGATATGCCGAGGGTGTGCGACAATAAACCCCAAATATGATGTCACACCTTGTATTTTCTTGGTATGGAAATGGTGGTCAAGTTATAAAAAAACATCGCGGTTCCTAGCCTTTTTACACAGAAGGCGGGTAGTAGGTCTCGTTTTGGTCGGCAACATTGCAACGTCTGCATCACATTTCTTAGTGCCCAGATACACAATCAGGTCTTGGCATGTCGCAGACCAGATCGTTCAGATATCGCCTGAGCATGTAAGGTTTCTCTGAGGCGCTAGATCTCAGGGCATTTTCGTTATGCGAATGCTGGGGATGGTATGGGCCCGCCATCCAACATGCTAAGTTCTGCAACACTCAAACATACAACTCGTGGGTTGAAACAATTTCCCCGAAAAGCAGCTTAGACAACGCCCTATGAGACAAGTGTTCCGCCTATTGGACAATACAATATGCGAGAAATGGACAGGAGTTTCTCGGAGATCTGATTCGATTGCACCAATATTGCGCGTGCTCTCAAAATCGCGAATTCAGGACAGATAACGATTGAGTAAGTGATCAGCTGGAAAAATTGCGGGCTTCAATAGGTGCCTCACATGCTCTGACACTGGTCAATCGCTAGCACTTTGTCTTGCAGTTATTCCTTTCCCCAACATTGTCCTAAATTCACAAAATGTCTCATGCCGCCTTGGCTAGCTTGGTGCCTTCAAAGGTGAAGCTGATTGGCTTCAATATGATTAGTGAAGATGCGTATTAGTTTCTCTTACATGCTTTTGAAGGCTTATCTGGAAAGTCCTGCATACCGGAATGGAGGGAGATAAATTAGGGTGCGAAGCAAGATAACGTTATCGGAGCAGAACATTGTCTCTGCAAAATCTCACGTTGGACGGATAAGATCCCCAATCTGAAGGAAATTGCTGAGGAACTTGAGTCGCGAGTAGGCGAACTAACACTCTCGGGCCACACAGGATTGGATATTCCGATTCCTGTCACGGCTTCTATGACCTTTGTGCAGGATGATTTAAATTGAGATAAGACAGTAGATCCAAAGTAGCCAGACCGGAGGTATAATTCAAGTTTCCAGTATGTATCTTCATTTTATCTACAATACTTTACCAGTGTCCAATTCAACTTGCAACTTGCCACTGGCGGCGCGTCGTTACCAAAAAAAAAAATCCAAAACATGGTGTCCGGGGTCCCATTTCCATGTTTGTTAACTGTACCAAGGTAGATACGTCCTAACTGAGCGTGACAGTCCGGCCTTCCATAAGACTCTGGCAGCGGAGTGATGGGCTAGAACTCGTTGATTCAGCGCTACGCTCTCAGTACCACACCAAACCCTCACTCTAGTCGTGCTGCTGGAATAAGCTTCGTTTCCAGTATCCATGTCTCTGAAAATAGGCATTGTCACGTTGACCTCGTCATATCCGAGGATCCCCTAGGCGTCATCTTCTCTATTTTTGAAGCGCTCTTTGACTTCATGCCTGCTTAAAGCGCCTTGTTGCTATCTATAACTGCCCTGTATTCGCCGTGTTCACTATGTATCAAGCCTCGGCACGCGCTTTTCTTAACGACGAAAACTACTCGGTTATCTCATACTCGATCGTGATCGACCCCCTCAAACCGAAATCGATGAATTTATTGAAGATCAATGAATAATGGATAGTGCGATCCTTTCATGTTTGCCTCGACAATACTCACATTTCACGTTCGACACGGTTCGATGCCGAGGACCGGGCAACAGGGTTCAAATCAACCCCGGACATGCACCTACATGCGTACGTCTGTGAGTCATATATCTATCAGCTTTTGATTTCCATCACAAAGATTCGAGCAATGCTGACTCGGAAGCTGACAGAACTGATGGCGCGATTGCTTTTCTCATAGTAACTCGCACTCGCCTCTTCCATGTTCTTAGTGATCAGGTTCTTTAAGAGCAGAATGACCTGTTCCGGCTAATCGTGGTTCACCATCAGTCATATCTCTGGATCAGCCGCTCGTGTTCTAAAGTGAACCTCCTCGTGGCATCAATCGAACTGGTTCTTGCGATGTCTGCGGAGAGACGCCCACCCGACATTTTCTCGTGTTCAAGAGTTCTCTTTGTTCTTTCTTTCTCGAGCGTCCGAAGCCGCGACCAATCTGATTCATATGACTTGCGAGATGCGTGCAAGTGGAATGCCTTCTTTGTGCGGACCGTAGGAAGCATGGGCTAGATTTCTTTGAGGCTTTCTTCTTTGTCGATGTCTCCTTGAGTTCAGGGCGACTAGTGTCAAGGATCGATCGACCTATTCCTGGAGGATTAACCCCACACTGGCTTAAACCTCAAACTTGACGACAACCCCGCAGCGCTCGGTTATGTGATCCCAAGACCCAGCCCGGTCCAACCTTATCACTGTGAGCGTCCAATCAGCTTTCATAGCGCTCGTCCGGCATCTAAATAATTCACTTGTCGTCCTCCGCCTCAGCAGGATACTCACGCAAGTCCACCGCAACATTTTTTTGACCGAACCCTTGATAATCGCGGGTATCTAGTGTAGTGGTTGATATCCGTTTCTATCGACGTTGGAGAAGAGACTTCTGGTGCATGGAAATTGCGTGCGGAGCTAAACTCGTCACGGTGTTGGATTCCACGTAAACTCACTTGTCAGATGGTCTGGGATATTAGCCTTGCATTCTTCGAGGCGTTCTAAGCTTAGTACTTCAGGTGCTGGCAGAAGAGGAGCGGCTACTGTCGGACTCGCACGAGGTCCAAGCCTCGCCGCGTTAGGCTCGCACATCTTCCGCGATGATTTATCTGAACACAGCAAATCTATACTCATGTGTTGTGAAGTGCCTGCTGGTGATATTCCCTACGTCGCTGTATATGTCCCTTAATTGTATACTCCGCATTATCGTCGCCTTCCATATAGGCCAGGAGCATAGGTGGTTGTCCATGCCAATCGTGTTGGTTCTCGTGACTGCGTTCAACGTTCGTTGCGGTTTGTGCGCGCTTTGACATGTTCTAGTAGATTTTCCAAACGTCTATTTCTTATGAAGATCTGCCGATATGAAAGCCACCGCAAAGCATCTAATTCTCCGGCAGAAATTAGTTTCTCCGAGTCATGGTTTTGCTGGAGGAACCTGTTACTGTTTTCAGGTCAGAGGTGTATGACCATGGGAAGGATAAACCACGGAGAGCACTTTCAGATATACTGAGCGTCTGCTACTGCATGTCACCTGTCTGGCATCTGCTCATGTACTCTTGTTGCGTCTCGCCGAGACTGCGGCGAAATGCAAGACATTTCAACTTGAGTACATATGACACATATAAGCTGTATTCTTCTTGAGCTGCGAGGATGAGATAATTTGAGCCAGTAAGAGAACTGTTTTCACAAAGAACAGGGAGTCTGTCGATCCGTCCGCGTCAAGGGGAGTTTATTGGGCGCTAATGATAGCAATAACACGTGGTGGCAGTGTAGGCTGTCGTGGCATGCTCAGTGCGTTCCTCCTTGACTCAGACTGTTCACCACCGAAAACAAACCGAAAATCTCACCAAAATCTTCGGGAATCGAGTTGATCCACCGGCTCATATCTCCTGTGCTCGGCTAAGTTCCTTGGTTCTTGGCCCCAATGCATCCATGAACCGGCCTATCTGACCTCCACAAGACTACCAAGTATGGCTCGGACCTTCTATGGAGAACGGATGTGGCAGATCTATACTTGCGAGCTCTAGCAGGAGAAATGGGCGATGACGAACGGATGATTCAAAAGCATTAGATTCAGAGTTATCTGAGCTTTGATAGTACATATCAGTGGCTAAGGTACGTTTTGATAACTACGCTCTTTCTGCTCAACACCAGTGACACATTTGAACCACTATACCTTGTACGGATTCTGATATAGATAAATGGAGACAATGAGTCATTTGAATACACGTATCAAGCCCGAGGAATGCTCACCTGGATCAAGATACTCTTTTCGGTCATTAGAACACAGTGGCCAAACGATAGCTTTGTCACTCACGCGATATCACGGAGCAATTCCACGGTTTGTTTACTCACCCATGTCCATACTGATACATTTCTACCTTTGGTTGGAGTCGCGTGGATGTATGAATTTTAATCGTCAGTTTCACAAGGCTAGCGACAAATCGTGGAGGACATAGAGAATAGGCCTGAATCGCGTCGATGAACCCCACTGAGGATGAACATTCTAAAGGGTGGTCTGCCAAGCGAACCTCGTGCTGTATGACGAGGATGATTACCGTGACCGTGACTCTGCATGCTGCGGTGATACCCATCATCACATACAGTATTGGGTCGACGAACATCTCAAAGTCCCCTTACTCCACAATGATGTTCCTCACGTATTTTGGGTTTTCACGTCGTTTTCGGTGTCCACTGCCACCAGGCACTTGGTCTTGATGCAACACTGTATGACGGCGCTCCAGGTATTCACTTGAAATCTGACGTTGAACGTCAGGTACCCGAAGTTGGTTGCCTTGAGATCAATTGGGACGCGGGAGAATCATTACAAGTTTAGTCGCATTCTCTTGATTCAGTATCATGATGCTCCCATTCCCATGGCATGCCAATATCCCAGCTCAACGCCTCTCGGTTAACTTGCGGTTGCACTCTAGACACTTGCAAGAACCGAACCTTGACTGAACCCTTGGTTTCCGATTGAACATTATTCTGGATTGCCTGTCCACCGGAATACCGGAATTCTACCACCTGTACTAGCGCCTTCCATTCTCACACGAAATAAGTCTACGCAACTGCTTGACGTCGATGTTCAAAGCGCTCAATGACATCAGCACTGCTGCGACGCGTGACGTCACGCGCTTTGGACAAAATGGCGGCGCCACCTATACGAACCGGTGGTTCATTCGGTTCATACGATGTGATTGTATCCAAGCCTTTGGTCCTAGCGTCATCTGAGAACTACTGCGTATGTTAGCATACTTCACATGGACATTCCTATAACAGACAATCTAGAAAGATGACGTCGATACTCAAAGAGATGTTTCGTACTCGTTGGCGTCTCGTGGCCATCGTTTTCATAGATCACGCTAGAGCTATATGCATGAAAGACCATATCTGTTATTTAGTACCCTGATGTGTTTACTGCTAGCGCGTTCAAGTAGCATATGATCAAGTATGCGTTCGTTGGGACGAGCGTGTTGACATCAAGCCGCATTGAGCCCGTAGCTATCATGCCACAGATAGCATATACGGCAAGTTAAGAAATCGAAGGTGAAGACCCATGGCAGCGAGCGCAAATGACAAGGTAGGCAAGCTGCTCATAACAAACCCGGTCTGCAAAACTACGAAATAACATTGGGGTCAGTCTAGGATGTTTGATGTGCAAACAGTTTGTGGGTTCATAATCCTCTAGGTCGAATCAGAACGAGGAATTACAGTGCCCGGTATAGCGGCCGTATTAGCGAATCTTTGAGATCTATAGTGCCCTTGAAAAATCGAACGGAATCGTGTATGGAATGCGACTGGAGCTATGGATAAGCTATAGAGAATTAGCCCCTCAAATTATCACATGCCAGCTTGAATACAGGTTTCAAAGGTTCCATGATGCACCTATGCCGGGGCTTTGCGGGTTGAGAGTTGAATCAGGTGGTAAGTTTCATTTTTGCAGGCAAGGGATCTCAGAACTTCGGAAAGCGGTCAGGCCTTGAGGATGCCAGTGCCGGACAAACTTCCAGGGCCCGAAGGTGTCGCAGAATCAGGGCCGTTTATGCCAACTGAGTATTCAATCCAATGAAACATCCGCACAATTCATTCAGGCAGCCTTGACAAATATATTCGGAATTGCGGTCCTTTCAGGACGAACGATCGACGCGGAATGGCGGATTTTACTCGCAGAGGCGGCCTTGAAACGATTGGTTCATGAGACGAGCCGATTCGCTTGGTAATGGTTAAAGAGTGGGATAGGCGGATATACTGTTCAATTGTCCATTCGTGCATGAAAATTCCGCCTCTTAAGTAGAGCCAAGGGCAACGCTGGAGAACGGTATCGAGCTGCCAGATGAAAACCGACAACTCGTCGGCATAAGCGAAGAACCGTAAAGTTGGGCACTAAGGCTCCAACTTACTTTTCCTGTAAAATCCATTGATTCCTTTGCTCCAAACCACAGGGTTTGTGGATGAAAACCATGATCCGATAGCAAAAGCGGACCTTGATTCTCTAGAGAATTGGATTTTCCATCCCAGCTGAGATTGATTAGTGCTGATAAGAAGAAAATCAGTCAGCATCAAAAGGTTGCCTGGTGGCGATGATTTTGTTTGGGTTTGTGATGCCTCTCTTTGCTTATGACAGTCATTCACGCGATATACCAATAATCAACCGAAAGTGCCTATACGCACCACAGGGCTGAACGGAGAGGAATTCTATGGAGAAGAATAGGTGAAAACCTCGCTGTTCGAACCAATACCCCCCACGGGAAGCTCAACAGCTGTTCACGAAAACAAACCGGTCCTTTTCCGAAGATACCCTCCTCGATTCCGAATATCTTGCTAGAAATGACTCGAATCATCGAAAACCGGAAGGACCTTTCGAGGGCTTGGAATCTTCCACATCGACAATATAGCACCCATGACGCTTCCAGTGAGTCACTACCTGCAGCAGTGTGTTCAGCTGACACTGATGAATTCTAATAATGACTCGGTAGTGTACAGGATATCGCCACGATAAGAACATACGCTTGAACACGCTGATCAGGAGAGGCTTGTCACTAATCTTGTCGAAGGTGCGTGTTTATCTCCTTGCAAACCAGTTCGTTGCCGCCTTAGAAAGTGTGCTGTCGCCAGATGAACAGGTGATTAAAGTCCTTAGCCTTTTCTGGGACCCCGCCACAGGTTGCCTGCTGCGATACTTTATGTCAATTTCCGGCCTTTCAGCAACAGCCAAGAACATCAGAACACCAAAACACCAGAATCGTACGACTTTTTATTGACAAGGCTGTCCGAGAACCCTGCTTCTGGTACGCCATACAGCTCTTCAGCCGACATGACGAAGACATGAGGCTCGATTCGGACATTGAGCCGGTCCAGTTGAATGGGTGAGAATGGTGGCGCTTGCAGTGTGTAGGCGCAGCGCTTGATCACCTGAGTGATAAGAATAACGTCGGGCGCTTGATATATAACATGAGGCGGGGAACGAGGCGCGCTTACAACCCCCACGATGCGTTGCTTCCCGGAATTGGTGGCTTTGGAGGAGAGGTTGCTGCTGGACTCGAGTGGGGAATGTTTTTGTACGACACGGTGAGTGTGGCTCGGTTATGGTTCATCAAACATTTGAGAAGTCTCCTAGGGCCTAGGCTATGTCAACCCGCTGCTGAAGAAGTCGGAGACAGGTTGTGTATTGCGGACAAGTGTGGTCCACATAGGAATGCACGTTGGAAGGTAGATTCAAGGTGGATTCCGAAAACCGACTGAATAGTGGGTTCAGGGCAGCGGGATGGTCGGTCTTGGACTTTCTGCGAGAATGTTTGGCTTGTACGTAGAGCGCAAGACGGCCGCGTAATAGTGAGTAAATATACAGCTTCGCAGATCTCAGGTCCACCGCTGATCGCCATAAACCACTAAAGACCCCTTCGCAGTCGTTCTGGCTTTCAAAGTCTTTCATGAATGATGATCGGAGTCCGGTGGGCTGAAGAACCGGTACGTTGATCTCGGGCCAGGACCGTGTATGGGGTACTATGAGAGAGATATGAACGGTCTCCGCATAATTGAAGATTAGTGGAATTAGCCGACGGATGAGCGGGAATGAAAGTTCGTTTAGGGACCGGCGGGGAGCCGTCCGAATGACAGGTTTTGTTACATAGATTGCAGAAGTGCGGGGACAAGGCTAGGTAAGAAAGAGAAATCAAGCGCCGCTGCGATCAGATTCAGAGGAACAGATCATCGGAGAGCGTATCTAGAGTTATCGTCGAAGGCCAGTGTATGCGACATATACTCAAGGTGAGCCCCTCCAGAGAGTCTCATGCTCCCGCCTTTGAATCTAATCCACAGTATAGGCTCTCATCCTTGGTATATCTCCGAGTTGGCATTTTTACGTTCCATTTGTCGACGGCCCTTCACTTCCGGTGAGATCATCTTCTTCTCACCTTCTCAGACATGATATCGTGTCGATCTAGGAGTTGTAGTCACGGTCATGTAAACTACATCCATGAACCGTAAGGGCGTTCGAATCGCAATTGTGGCGCCGGGGAAGTTTAATAGAACGAGACGAGGCGCATCAGGAGCTTGTTTGTCGGAGCGAGTCGTGCTCTTAGGGTGGGCGAACCGGTTAGTGAGGGGTTTCAAACTCGTTCGCTCGTCGGAGAAGATATGTTGTCGTTCAAGATTTCGTATTCAACTCAATCAGATAAAGATAAGCTCGGCGGTTTGCGATTTTGTAGTCTTGAAGTGTGTGGCCCCTTCGATGTAATCCTAGGTCAGCTCAATCTACGTACAAGATTTAGGACAGCAGCTAGATAGACTAGACGGCAGTAAACTCGCCCGACTAGCAAGGTGCTACGTTAAACTCATGCCACATCGAATGATTCTTGGACTTTTGCAATTGGTTCCGGTGGCAAATTTGACCGGTTCTCTGGCATCCCTTGATTATCTTACTAGAAAATTCACCTAATAGCAGTCTTCTGATTTCTAGCTGAGGAAGAGATCCTGTACCACCTACAAGATACTAAAGCGCAAGCGCTTGCCGGGCGTCAAAAGGGAAAAAGCCAAACAAAGTATCAACAAAGCCTCCTGACACGCTGTCGGGAGGGAGGACCCCGAAACCGCCAGCAAACCGGTCTCTTCCTATTTTTCCTCTTGATTTTCGACGGAGATTTCTCCAAAAATACCAGTAAACGAATCCGCAAAGATAGCAATCATTCCAAGATATTTTCTCGATTTCGACTCGGAGATAAACAACAACCAATGCAGCCAGCTGCAACAGGTGCACCTCGAACGACGACCACTTATGTTCATTACACAAGTCCTTCGGCAGCAACGACGAGGACAGTGTCCACGACGACACCGACTCCAGCACAGCTGCCGACGACGGTAGCGCCCAAGGATGTAACTTTCAAGTCGTATACCCCTCAACCACAACCGACAGCGAGCACGAGTCAGCCTCGCCTGCAGACCACAGTTGCGCCATCTTCAACAGTGAATACGCCAGCGCCAGTACCAGCACCGGTGCCATCGAGCTCTACTTCAACATCGACGCCGGCGACTTCGACGAGTTCAGTACCAGCCAATGGCATTACTGCTCAAGGAGATTGGACGAAAGATTTGGTTCATTTGGCGAAGACGGCAGAGCTGAAGTGTGTGTCTTTGGGTTTTAGCTTGTCGCTTTTAACATGTTCTTACTTCAGGAAACACGCTTTGACACTTCAATTACACACTGCACATATACTTTCCTCTCATGCGCTGTTGGAGCAAAAGAGCAAGGCGATTCAAGACGTCAAGGAGCAAAAGAACAAGTACATAATATACGTTCCTTTGGTTTCTGTCTTGGTATTGACTTGACCATGTGTAGACTCGACAGTGAACGCGCAAGGCTGCTAGAGAGCTTGAGACAAGTGAACGAGGATCGTGACAAGGTTGATTTATAACCATGCTGTACTTTCATTGGCTCACTATGCCACTAGGTGGATATGTTGCAAGTTGGCATCGAAAAAGAGTTCGTTGACGTCTCCAACTGTACGGTATCCCTTGGATGACACCGCTTCCAGATGCACCGAACTGCGAACCAAAATTCTTCAAATTTCCGAAGGCGAATACGCGAAAGCAAAACTTCAAGTCGACAAGCTGCGCCAGGAACTAGGGCAGACCCCGTTACCGAGTTTACAGTCTATGATGGATGAAAAAACATCTCAGTGAGATTTAGCTTATTAGTGAATCGTTTTTATACTGACAATGCCTCAGGTACCTAAACGAACGCAGACTGAACGCTGTCCCCGCCCCCGCCAACACTAATGGTACCGACATCAATGCAAATAACAAGAGACCTGCTCCCGCACCGGCTGCAGCTTCGACATCAACGATTGGAGCTGATGGACAGCCCCAGGGAAAGAGACCGAGAGGACGGCCGAAGGGAAGCAAAAACAGGAAAGGAAGCGGTTAATGGGCTGGCCAGGTATTTTCTTGTTTCAACACGGACAGTACTCCCATTGGGTGGACTATTGGGTCAAGAAAGACAGACGGGACTGCTTACTTCTTGACCTTCCTCTGCTGGAATGGCAACTTGTACAGCGCATACCTGGGATATATCCCTTTTTGTATCCCTGTTACTGCCGCCCTTTCGTGGCTACGCCTAGTGTAGAACATTTGTACACTCTAAATTGACCTAGCTGTGTATTCTACTGTATTCTCTTAAACGGTGTATTGTGTTACGTACGTACTGTAATGCCAGTAACGACAGAATTCAGGGCGCTGACCCTTTCCTAATACTTAGCTGCGATCATCCACTACCCGCTGTCACAGTCATCCTCCCTGCTATGATTCTTCACTCTTACTATCACCACTAGCAACTGCTTGGTGCTACGTGAAATGCGTGAAGGTTCGGAATACCAACCTCTGAACGTCGATGACTCCGACACGGTACCACCACCTACACCCAAGAACCGAAAACGCAGAAAAATCCAGATATGCCTGCTCTTCACCTTTTGCCTCGCGCTTTTTGGGCTAGCACCAATGCCAATGGGTCGATACGACCTTTCTCATCATCACATGCATTCAGACTCGGAGGGTGCAAAATACTCGGACAAGCCAGGAACCCTTTTATCCGTCCCTTGTGAACCAGCCGTGGACAATGTCGAGTGTGGTTTCTTAATGTACGTGCATTGGATTTCGATATCTGTTCCGCGAATCTAACGGCTTCAAAACTCAAAGCGTACCGAAAGACCATTTTAATGAAACTGTTGGGACGGCAAAGATTGCGATAGCGAGATATAAGGCGAAGAAAAATCCGAAGAAAGGAATCGTGTTTCATGAATCCTGGTGGTCCAGGACATCCAGGGACATATCTTGCGATGCAAAAAGGCGACGAAATGGCCCAGATCATTGGGGAAGATTGGGATCTTGTTGGTTTTGACCCTCGCGGTGTTGGAAAGACGATGTACGTTTGCTTTCTGCTATGCGCTGGGACGTTCACTTAGCGGTATGATATTGTCTAGCCCGTCAACACGCTGCTTCTCCGACATTCAAAGCTATCGTGACATGTTTGCCAACACGGTCGTCGAGCGCGGTATCACTGTACCTTCTATCAAGGACCTATCGTCGCCGGACCTTCGTGAAGCACTATTATTGCAATATGAGGAGCTTCTTTCCTTAAAGCGTGCACAGGGTGGGATTTGTCGTGACAGTATGGGGGATGAATTGGCGTATATGGGCTCGGCGACAGTAGCAAGAGATGTCGAGTTCATGTCGAGGGTATTAGATGGGAAGGATACACCGATGTAAGAAGAAAATTTCCCAGTCAAGACCGTAATGACTTATCCAAGCTCCCAGAAACTATTGGGGTGAATCCTATGGGACTGTCATTGGATCGTTCTTGGTCAATTTGTGCGTCTAGAATCCGCTCTTTCCATGGAAAAACTAATACAATGCTACAGGTTCCCGGAGCGCATCGGTCGGGTTGTCATCGACGGTGTCGTCAATCCCGTTCTTCTAACCAGTAGGCCCATCCTAGCGGTCATTGACATTCACTGATATGACTCTCCTAGCTGAACCCACGCATAAATGGCCTGCAAACTGGCTATTAGATGCAGAGAAAACGTACGGAATTTTCCTGGAAGATTGCTCTGAGGTACCGCAGCGCTTCAAGCTTCATCCAGAGCGAATGCTAAATGGAATCATTCATATTATCAGGCTGGGCCAGAGCGCTGTCCACTGGCGCTTTCACAAGGAGAACTCCCTGAGGCTATTGAGCGTCGGCTAGAATTCTTCTTCGACGAAACAGCTCGTCGTCCTATTCCAGTACCTGATGGCCATAGACCAGGTGTCTTGACGTCCGGAACTGCACGAGGTGATTACATCTCTAGGCTTCAGGCTTCTCCCAACCACTTGCCTGACATGATGTTTTTGTAGCTCTCCTCCTCATCTCGCTCCAGAATCCCAAGCACTGGGTAGCGACTGCGCAAAACTTTGCCGAGGCTATGAAAGGCAATGCCACTGCTCTGTACAACATTCATATTCCGCCGCCTCTTAGTCCCAATACCTCTTTCACGGACATTCTGCCCCCATTTACGCCAGATCTTCAGAGGCAAGCTATAACGTGCTTGGACTCACCGCCGCCTTATCCTCCAGATGAAGCGTATCCCAGCGCGGAAGACTACACTGAGCAAGGATTGTTCACGCTCAATACAGTGTCTAGGCATTTTGGCGCAAGTACGGGTGTTGGTGAGCCTGATGGTGGGTGTGAATGGTGGCCTGTAAAGAGGAGAGAAGAGGATAATGTCAATTTTGGGAATGCGAATGGGAAATTGAAGGACGATGGAAAGATATTAGTGATTAGCAATACAGTAAGTGAATTTGCTGTCCTGTCCAGGAGTGAAGGTTTTCATGCGGTATTCTTTACAGGCGGACCCGTAAGTTTCTGTTTCCTTTCATTCACGCGCCACATACCTGATGCAAGACCAAGGATTACGCCGCTATCGAGTGGTGTACTGGTGAATTCGCTCCTGCCAGATTCGTCAGTGTTGGCTATTCAAGATGGACCTGGGGTATGTCATCTCGTATAATATCTTCGAATTTGCTATAACTAAATGAACATGATAGCACTGCTCAACCTCCTTCCCGTCGGAATGTATCCGACAGATTCAACGTGACTATTTTGCTGGCAGATTACCGAAGAACGGAACGGTTTGCAAGGTTGAGAAAGGGGCATTTGCTGTATAGGTATTGTATCATAAGCTTTTGGTCTGTTCATTTGCATAGATTGGATATATATGGTTGGGCTGCGGAAGAGTGACACTTCACAGGAATTAACAGGAGTCTTGTCTCAGCGAAGCGCCGACTATCTTTTGGAAAAGTCTGAGTCGATCATCTTCTTTAGAAGGCGTACTAACCTTCCGTTATAGGAGCAGAGAAACACTCAGTGAATGTGTGGCGAATGTATGTGTGGCTCATACGAGCACACCATCGCCAGAGTGCTCGATACTCTAACTCTTTCAATCGTTCTGCAGGGCGTTGATGCGCTGTGATTCACCGCTGATTCTCAAGTATCGATCCATCCATGCAAGGCGATCAATCATATTGATCATAGTTATCTTGACTTACTGACCCAGGCACCGTCATTGCATCGGTGCTCTAGATTGAAATAAAATGAGACAGCACCATTCGGACACTACATCCTCCGGGTCGGACAGATCACAGCTATGACATACAGGAGGGTGTAGAATGGGATAAAACTAGAGAACAGCAAAGGTAGACTTGTATCCTCCCTCATCATGATTGGGCTCCTCGACAAGACTCTCGGGTATGGCTCAATTCCATCATCGAGTTTTACTTTCAGTTCTGATCTATCATTGCAGAGGATTGCTCGGCGGAACATGGGCCAATTCCGTGAGTACTATTGTACAGTGAGATGGTGACGCCAATACTTACTGGCACTCTTTCAGTACTTATTCATGATAGAAATCATCATGATGTACCAATACTTTTCCCGGTACAAGACCGACCACATCACCCTAAAGCTCATGGTATTGGGTATCTTGGCTGTTGATATACTTGGAGTGCTTGGTGACTATGCCTGTGTTTACCTGGTACGTCACCGTTTTAGCACGTCTCTGAGTTCCTCTTACTAATGCCGGCGTAGTACACTGTCACTCATTGGGGCGACAAGGAATATCTTTCGAATCAATACTGGGTTCGCTAGGCTTTGATCAAGATGCACCAAGTGTAGCTAATTTCTTTCACAGCCCATCCCAGTTTACGTCGTCACGACAGGCATCTCCGCATTCGTTGTCCAACACTATCTGATTTACAGATACTGGACTGTGTAGGTGCCTCACTGCTTGTCATTTCTTTTTCTTAAGACTTTCCCCTAGCTCGAGGAACTGGCTAATATCTATCTTCCTCGTTCTGGAAAGCTGGACTACGGTGAGCCCTCTTCCGAGTTTGAATTCAAAAACATGCTAACTCGTCATAGATGGCAGGAGCTCTATCAACAGCCATCATTATCGTCACCAAGTCAAGTATTTCTGAACGTGGAGCCGTCCTTATACCCGCGACGTAAAACACCTATACAACTCCGATAACATGTACTAAAGGATTCTCGTAGGATCTGGCTTGTCGCCACAGCCGTAGTCGACGTGAACATTACTGCCGTTCTCATATTCGAGTTCCGAAACATGAAGACAGTATTCAAGGGTACTCAGACGTACGTTCATAGTTCCCATCCTACACAGAAAATCGATTTGACTTCCAACCAGTGTACTGAACCGCCTCACCTCATTGGCAGTCAAGACAGGTACACCTGCAGCAGTGGCAGCGACGATAGCGTTGATCATTTTCCTTAATGATAAATCATCTAACAGTACATCGTGCTTTCCTTCTTCCGTACATCATTATGCTGACTTTTCGGATAGTTTCAGTTGCGTTTGCGTTCTGCTTGGGTCGTATCTACGCCATCACTCTGGTATGTTCCTGTTTCCACTCCAAGACTATACTCTAATATCGCATCGATAGCTGTACAACCTGAACGTCAGATCATACGGGAAAGGCAGCAGCGACAATAATAACAGCTACCCAAGCAACCCCGATCAGAGTCGTCATATCCCACTGCCCATGCGTGGTAACCATAACGAGAGTCGGATGGATGGGATTCGTAAGTTTGACACACATTCTCCTGTTGCTGACGCTGAATGTCCTTTCAGATGTTCAAGTTCACAAGACAGCTGTTGTACAGATGGACGACCAGAAGATCGGTGACGCGGATAGTATGGATAAGGTCTAATGTTCCTACAATTCTTGGGCATCACGGAACTGGTTTTTTCCTGATTTATCCTTCATTCTTTCATTAAGTACGAATCCACATTCCTTCTGTTTCTGGGCTCTTTCACTTGGTTATATTTTCATCATCTGAATATCCATACTATATGCGGCGAGTAGAATAAAAGGTTCATAACGTTACACGCTCGTCACATTTATATAAGTTTGTCTAGGAGACTTTGAAGGATACGTGCAGACTTTGTATTCAAATATTCAGGGTGGGTGCGTGTACGTGGGCGCTTGAGCCTTGCCCGCGGCTCTTCCTCTACTACCATGAACGTTTTCTGTCCTCTTGTCTTCCATGTCGTATAAACCTCCTTTTCATCTACACGATGACCGAAATATCCCCAAAATCCCTTGGCTTCACGCTTGGTTACGATAGATCGAATGGAGCTGTCTGGCGTCGTTCTTGTGTTGGCTGCAAATCCAGGGAAGGTCGATGAGAAAGAGAAGTAGTGTCCTTTGAAACAAAAATTGCTCAAGTATAAGGGACTTCTGGAAGACGATGGCTGATATGGGGCAAGGTGTGACGATACACTCACCATTTCATATTAGTCACTGATACCATCCACACTGATCCAGGATCCGAGGCATGAACCGTGCTCAAAAAGTATATGAAGATCCTTGTGGTTTCATGCGGGCACAACCAGCCCCAGCATCACATACTCTATACCCCAGGCATGCGTAACGAAAAGCTTACACCATCCTACGACCCATCAGCTCATACCCAGAGAGCCTATCTCACCCTTCACGCGTACACCTCAAATATTGACAGAAGACTGTTCGGGCAAATCAAGTGGAATGCGAGACCAGTCTCTGACCAGTCCCCGAAATCTGAAGAAGCAGATATCATAGTGAATGGAGTACGTGTGCCTTTTAGTGCCTGTTTATGAAATTCGAAATTCTATCAATTCTCACAACTCGCAGTCGTATGGTTAAATAATTTCCACACGAAAACATTCCTTCCTTCGTTCACTACGCCATTTTCCCGCGTGTTCACCCAGTCTTTGGCGTTCAATGTTAGTTAAGGCATGTGTAATCCACCCATGTTTTATTCATGCACAATCCTAAAAAATGACTGATAGGTTTGCGAAGCGGGTTACCAGTAGATTGTGCTTTTCGTGGATGCGCACCCCGGTGTCCGTTGCTCGCCAACACCTGACCTCCATAGCCGAGCGCAGTCGGGTGCCTGTTCGTATGGACTTGTTCTGCTGGGGCGCATTCATTCCATGGCTTTTCGGTGATGACGAAGGTGATGACGAAGGTGAAACTTCGAGTACTACGTCTGCCATAGTGGTGGCATCGAGCTCAAAATCGTGCAAGCCATTCTCAATCCCAACTCAATCCCTCATCAACTTGGATCTCTCTCAAGCAACTCATCCTTGGCGCGAAGAGCATGTACACGTGTGTCGTCGGAGTTGTCAATGCTAAGTCCAGCTAATAAGCTCGACTGATAGCAACCATGTAATCTCGTTGCCAGCCACGCGGAACATTGGCCCACGGTCGCAAAAGAAGGCATCGGTCATATGAAAGGAACAAACGTTCTCCCGGGCAGGTATCAGGTACCCAAGAAGGCGAAAGCAGAGACACAACTTGTCATATAAAGTCGCCGATGGAAACCGTTAACGATTCTATATTGGACCGCCATGATCGCCTCTCTGGTGTTATCCACTGCCTTGATATCCCAGGCATTTGCGGCGACCTCAGGCTCGTTCAGTGTTTTGACCTATAATGTAGCCGGTCTTCCTGGTGAGTCCCTTGATATTCGCCATCGTACCATCCCGAACTGACTACTTGTAGAACTTCTCTCCTCCGGAAATCCTGCAACCAATACACCGCTCATTTCCCCGAAACTCGCTCCTTACAACGTCATTCATGTCCAAGAAGATTTCAATTATCATGCTGCCCTCTACGCCAACGACAACCACGCCTACCGCACCCCAACATCTGGTGGAGTACCGTTCGGCAGTGGCTTGAATACACTCTCAGACTTCTCTTACATCGACTTGGACCGCATTACGTGGAGTAAATGTAACGTCAACGACGGTGATTGTCTTACACCCAAGGGGTTCACCTACATGCGTGTCCGAGTCGCGGACGGCGTTTTAGTTGATTTCTACAACCTCCACACGGACGCAGGGTCCGACTCTGGGGACCGAGATGCCCGAGCATCTAACTTGGCCCAAGTCAGGGATTACATTGCAAAGTGGAGCGAGGGCATGCCAGTTGTGGTTATGGGAGACACCAACTCTCGTTACACAAGCGACGTCGACTCTGATTCGCTGCACAATCTTCTTGACGCAGCAGGATTGACTGATTCATGGGTTAAGAACATCCGAGGTGGATCGTTTCCTACCAAAGGAAGCAGCGCCTTGGTGTGCCCGTTCCCTTTCGCAGTGGGTACATCTCAAGCCACAATGGACGCATGCGAGACGGTCGATAAAATGCTCGTGCGTGGTAGCTCCGCTATCTCGTTGGTCCCGAGTGCGTTCAAAAACGACCACCTCTCGTTCGTGAATGCAAGTGGTGCGCCACTAAGTGACCACTACCCCCTTCTTTCAACTTTGACTTGGACAACGTCGGACACTGTTCGCCTCTCAGATCCAATCGCTGGAGGACCCCACGGTGATCCCTTCACCGATCTTCCCTCGCTCAACCCCGTCAAGAGGCTATCATCCATAACGGTTCGTGCCGCAGACCGCGTCGACGCCGTTTCCGTCAACGGCGGTACCGCTCGCGGCGGTAGTGGAGGCTCAGCTTCAACACTAACGTTGGCTAGCACCGAACGTATTACTCAGGTGACGGGTTGTACAGGAAAGAAGAACGATTCTAGTCGTGTCTTTTACGTCAAATTCACCACCAACACTGGAAAAGTGTTGGAAGGTGGAAAGAGCACGAGCGATTGCCAAACGCTTAATGCACCTGGTGATGGTTGGGGTGTAGTCGGTTTCTGGGGAAGGTCGGGAGATGAGGTGGATAGGCTAGGTGTTGTTTGGGGTAAGGTGTAAGTTGAGTGTGAGCACATTGTCTTTATGGGCATTGGGACAGTTGTTTTGAGATATACACATTCGTTTATACCCACTACTATACTCGAGTCTTGCCTCGGATTCTTTTCAATTGTTGATCAGGTAGCACCGTGTCGAATTCATTGAAGAAATCGGTATGATAACTTTTTACACATTGAGTTACACGAATAAAGTACGTACATAGGAGAACCTGGAACCGTAAGTTGACGAGTTAGGGTATAATTTGGTGGCGCCAAGTATCGATGTCCTTGTCCTTCCCCTGGAACCGGCCTTTTTGTGACGGGGGCTGATGCTGGTCCTCGTCCTCCGATCGAGTTGAGGGTCGAGGTACGAACGTGACAAATTGGCTACGAATCATGAGAAGTTTATCCATAGGGGTGGCCTCTTCAAAGTTTTGTGGAGGTTTCCACGTCTCCAGGTCCGAGTCTGAATTGCAATCAGAAGATTCAATGCCTTTGTTGGGCCCATTCTCCCTGTTCGACCGTTTATTAGCACGATCTGCTCGGTCGCGAGCTTGTTGCTCTTTGGTTTCTTCACGTATCTCCCAATCCGGGAACATCTGTCTTACAACCTCGTCATCGCCAAACTTGGTGAACAGGTGTGCACCGTAGACGGCGTCAAGAAGGACATGAGAAGGGGCAGTATCGGTGTCACCAGGTGTGTTGATATATGCATTGGGCGGAAGCTCCAACATAAAAGCGGTATCATATACATCGCCATGGATGAAGTGTGCAGTCAAGATGTCTTGTTGAGGTAGGCAGTTCGGATGCAGGTCAGAAGAGTTAATGATATTCGGAATCGGTGTCTGTTTTACTGGGTCAGGCAATACGCCACTAGGGAGCAAAGCCGTTACTTACTCGTACATATGCATGTATCCCCTTTTCCGCTTCGGTGTGCAATATCTTGTTTAACAATAGCCCATTTCTGACGTCGTCTATGGTATCGTAGGCCTCGTCTGCCGCGCGAGTTCGCAAGAGTCGATTAACATACTTAGAATGAAATGAATCAATGTTGAATCAATGGACATAATTGTGCAAAACACTTACTGCAAGAGTCTTGCCATGACGGATTACATGGGATGCGTCGCAATTAGCCGGATTGCGCCCAGTCCACACACACGCATGATCGCGTCTAATGACCTGGTCGCGAAAGCCTGCACGCCGTGAGCTATCACAGGAGCTCGTTGTGCAGCTTGGCAGGTCTGGGTCAATAAAACATTGAACGTGGCTCGTTGGATGATAGAAAATGGAGGCATTCGTAGGAGCGTAGAGCGCGTTGGGCGAGGTTGAGAGCGGAGGGCCACCGGGATCGAGGGAAATGAAACCAGACTGGCCGGAGATAGCATAAGATGCATAGCGTAGCCAGGGAACCCAGTTATTCCCTGCAAGGTCCAAGGAATGTAAAAACGTTTTTGGTATGGTAAGGACTGGTTTTTCGGACCATCGTCGGTTTCCAGGCAAGTTGATATCCTGATTAGCATCTATAGCAGCAGAGATATAGAGTTCAACTGAGGAGTTGCCGTACTGAAGAGGCCTTGTAGGGTGAGGAAAACGCTGAGGGATGAAGAGCATCGTGGTAATAAATTAAAAGGAGCAAGCCCTGAAGCGCCCAAGTCACGCTAGTCTCACGATACAACTGTATTTGAACCCTAACCCTCGGGCCCGTTCGCTTTTTAATTTTACTCTCATAGTCACCGTCCAGCATCCTGAAGCTCTCGGTTCAATCAGCTCCCTCAGCTCCAGCAAGTTACATGTAATGCCTTCCAGTTACTAGACCTAGCAAAATGGCTTTCCGGCAAAAAGAAACCGGCGTTCATTCAGGATAGCGTGCCTCCCGAAACATCGGCCGACAGATCGATCCTCCGTATCCTCTGTGCGTCGTGGCTTTCTCATTGAATACTCTTTACTAAGACCGGCTAGTTCATCCAGCACATCAGATTGGCCTTTGGATTGGCACCTGTGAATGGCCGAATGAACGTCATGAGAAAGTATTCAAGCTGTGCTTATCTCTGCCCGCTGTTGTCAAGGGGGCGTCAAGCGGATGTCTCAGGAGCGTCTCACCCTACTTATATACTTTACCGCACACATACACTGAATCGTGCTACTCCGAAGGTTCTAATGGTAATGACAACGTCATGCGAACGTCTTGGAGAATTGCATGTAATATCCCAACCGGGGCCATGGAGATTATCAAGGAACCCGCCTCGACCGTCGATACTTTGATCCCACTATCTTTCGGATAAGATCCGTCTAGGCGGTCTACCATAAGAGTGGAAGGTCTCTGGTCTGGATTTTCATCCTTTCGTCCTTCATGGATAACCAAAGCCAAATCCAAGTACCTCTTCAGCTCGCCGCCATTCCTAATGCAGATTCCACATCTGTTTTCGAGGTCGACCCCAAAACCGGCTTTATGGCTCCTAACATTCCGGTTTCAAGACTGCCCGAACATTGGGAGTTATGGGAACTACTCCTTGACGCGGCCATCCAAGGAAAACTTCGACCGGGAGATACTGTCGCATTAACGGAAGAGGACGAAGTGTGCTCAGAAAGATGGCGGGCAAGTGTTCGTCAAGTACGCCTTTCCTTATCCTGTCCAACCTCATTACTGACGCGTTTGTCAGGTACCTATCTTACCTACCGAGCAACTTCAGGCTTCTTTGCCTCTATTACGACGCGCCCATTTAGTCCTCGCGTTTCTCCTTCATTTTTACGTTCAAACGTTGCCCGTAACATCCCCAGTAATCATTCCGCGATCCATCAGTATCCCTATCCTCCATGTATCGAAATATCTCGACATGCCTCCCGTAGTCACCTTTGCCGATACGGTCTTGTACAATTGGACGACCAAAACGCCGTTAGACCCTTTGCAATTTCCTCCAGCGCTCGACAACTTGCGTTCCCAGACCCTATTTAGCGGTCTAGCAGACGAAGAAGCGTTTTATCTCTCGTCTGCACGCATCGAGCTTCGCGGTGTCGAGGCTCTCGATATCATGCGGATGACCATGGATGAGATCTTCGTCGGTGACACCCTTGCCGTCGGGCGTATCACCAAATGTCTCCATCGCCTCGCGGTTGTCATTCATGAGCTTAGGCAGCTTATCCTCGATGTTCGAAAGGACTGCGACCCCCAAGTATACTACAATGACGTACGACCATGGTTTAGAGGCGAGGACTCGGATGAATCAAAGCGGAAGTGGGTGTTTGAGGGCTTGGAGGATCACGAGGGAATAGAGGAGCCGAAGGAGCTCTCAGGAGCGAGTGCTGGCCAAAGCTCTCTTATTCATTCACTGGACTGCTTTTTGGGTGTGGACAATGTCCGACCTTCACCAGAAGGCAAGCCATCGTTCATGGCAAGGATGCAAGTATACATGCCGCGTTCCCATCGTCTCTTCCTCGATCATCTGGCAGACACGCATCTACCTTTGAGGAAGTTTGTCGAAGAGAATGGAGTACATAATCCGGAGCTCTTACAAGCGTATAACGAGGCAGTGACGGCGTTGAAGGAGTTCAGAGATGCACACATGATTATCGTGACCTTGTACATCATCGGACCGGCGAGAAGGGCGAGGAAGGCTAAAGAAGATAGAGAGAAGCAGGAAAAAGAGAGGCAAGAGGCCTTGAAGGGTACCGGTGGTACAAACTTAGTAAAGTTCTTGAAGAGTGTCAGAAACCAGACGGCAGAGACTGTGATCCCTTCCATGCACCAGACGTCATAATTTTCATACCCATTAGACAAAACAAACGGAATCTATTCATCATGTGTATTATTTAGGTAAACTAGCAAGAGAGAAATGTTTGGGTCGCATGGAAGTCGCTTCTCGATGAATTCTGGGGTTGCGCTGCTGTCAGGATTGGCGTCAGAACTCAAATGACCTCCGGTTCGTCTGCGAGTGTGTCGATGCTCCTCTGGCGACCTAGACAGTGATAGTCGAAAATGACACTGATCTGTTCAATTGTTGCACCACTGAACATGCATCAGCCAGACGTCAGGGGACCAATAGCATAAACATACCGTGTTTCCACAAATAGCCACCAGATTAGGAAGAGCAGAACACCCAGAATGGCAACATACACCCCGTAGTATTTCCACTGTGCGCGATGTATTCAGCACTCAGAGAGAGAGACAGGAAGAAAACAACCTACTCCCAACACATCGAGAGCAATTGGATTGACGTACAAGCTGAAAACCAAGCAGATGGCTTGTACCCAGGCAAACCATGCCAAAGCCTTCGCCCTGATCGTGTACGTCAAGCACTCAGCGGGGTAAGAGTAGCTCAGCGGGTTCCAGGCAAACATGAAGCATCCCTGGCACAAGAAGACCATGACAACGAAGGCCATGCCGTATGAGGGATTCCCAGTTTGAGTAAATCCTGCAGCTACTCCCATCATGACGGCGAAGGTCACGAACATGCTAGAAGTGGATATAAGCCAAAGTGGTCGACGTCCGAGTATATCTACACAGAGAGCGCCAGCGATGGCGACCACCCAGGAGAAGATAGCCATCCCTCCGTTGATTCCGGCTAGCTTCGAGGGTTCGACGACTCCTACTAGACGTAGGGCAGGCACAAGGTACACATTCAAGATAGTGCCTGTGATAGGGTTTAGCTTTCGAAATAGTAAGACATTGATTTCAACTTACTTCCGTTTAAAATTGCGCCAGCAGCTACAATCGTAACAACGATCATCCGTCTTCTATTTCCTGGTGTCTTCACCAATGCCAACCAGCTCGTTGATACTTCTCTTTCGGCTTTGATATGGCTCTTAATCTCAAGCATCTCGTTCACGACCAGCTCGTCCGTACGGTCACCATTCGCGTGGTATTTTGCCAAGATAGCCAGCGCTTCAGCCTCTCGTCCCTGGCAGATCAACCAACGGGGAGATTCTGGCATGAGGATCACACCAAGCAGGAGGCAAATAGGACCGAGAGCCTGGAAGAGAAGAGGAAGACGCCACGACCATTCGGATTGCCAAGTAATGGTTCCATATGTGAACCAAGACGCGACAATGGATCCAACGGAGTAGTTGGGTGTGAACAAGGCCGACGCGACTCTGGAAGAGGATCAATGAGCTGTATATCGTTGCTCCTAGGAAACTATCATACCCTCGAAGACGTGGATGCAGAATCTCGTTGATGAGGCACAGGCAGGATACAGGTAACGCGTATGCGCCGCAACCTACGATGACACGACCTGCAATTATCATGGCAACATTCTGGGCGAAACAGCCTATGAAGGCACCAATGACCTGTTGAATAAGAAGTTTAAGTTTTACGTTCACACTCGGAAATTGAATACTAACGATACATGAACTAGCAGCTGCGATAGCTATTCGCCGTCCGAACTCATCGTTCAGGTATGAGATCACTGGAACCAGTCTAGTGTCAGGGTAGATATGAGCATGAGGGCATCTAAAGACCATAAACATACTTACACCAATGTCGGGAAGTACAAACTGGCTGCAATGTTCCCGAGTTGACTACCACTTGGGTTACCAAAGTAGATATTCCACTGAGGCATTGCCATTAGCCCAGCAATGAGACTCGCATCATATCCCACTGCAAATCTGTCGGGGAGAAATCAGAACACTTGTCATAGAGAAGACGAGAAACATACATTCCGAGATATAGGACCCCAATCCAGGCTACGTTTCGACGTAGACCAGGGTCCTTCCACCATCGACAATTGGTGTTATTTTTCCAGATTGTAGTCGCGTGCTCCTTGGAGGATTGCATTCTCTATGCAAGGGAGAGATTGTGGTGGCCAACCAAGACTGAAGACTAACTAAGGGGACGCACGCTATATGTATGAAGGATTGGTCGGGGTTTTGAGATCACCGTCGACGTTTTCTGTACACCTCTGCCTAACGCCGCGCCCCCTCTGACTCTGAGTAAAAGTGTATCGCGCCTGAGAAGAATGGAACACGAGGAACAGTGAGCTTCACTTTCGACTTGCCTCCTAAGGGTACGGATGAAGCACCATTTGGATCTAGAGCCAGTAGACGATGAGGAAAAGCGACTATGAAACCACCACTTCAGGAAGTAATTAAAGTAAAGCAACTTAGCACAATCTGGTCAGCTAACGGGCACGGCGTTGTCGGTCTACTGACCGAAAGTCTCGCTCCAGCGTTTTTGTCGAGCATCAAATGGACGCATATCACGATCTATTGGAGCGTTGTCAAAGACACCAGCATAGTAGCACTACTTGCGAATGGAAGAATGCTAAGTTTGTGTCGAGAACGCAGAAGTCTAGCAGGATCGTCAGCAAATTGTTCGTCGAAATTGTAACGTTGCTAATCGCTACCTCGGCCAAGTTTGCTAGAAGAAAGTTCATTTGAAATTGACATTAGAGTGGCGAAGATCAACTTTAAGGGTCAAAGGCAGCCGAGGCTCGACTCGGAGTCACTGCTGAGTTTGTGGGCTGGTGAGAGTAATTAAATCATTGAGCTTTCTGCAAACTGGCAGTGGAAGGCGCGCGTTGATGTTACATAAGATCTTCCCACATGCGACCTCAGAGTCAGAGCCAGCCAATTCGGCGCTCAGCGCTCAGCACTCAGTCAGTGCTGCACTTGATATTCCTCATGTTATCGTGTCTTGGATAAGCTCTAATTCAATCCCTTTTATTCACATCCACATCCACGTCCCAAATGTGTCGTCGTTCTGAACGAATTTCCCAACAAACCAGAAAGACATACTCTATGGAAGAGTCTGACAGCGACAGGGAGGATAGTGGACCAGGAGGCACGAAATACACTAGAAAAAGGTCACGCAGAAACGCGTCTCTCGGAAAAAGAAAGGGGAAGGGGAAAGAGGACAGAGACGCAGGGAAGTTGAGCCTGTTGCTCACAATGCCCATGGATATCTTATTTATGGTGCGTCCAAAGCAATGTCATCAGATCGTCTGTTAAATCGGCGGTGCCTGTTTATATTCGTCTAGATATGCAGCTTTCTTCCCCCAGCAACACTCGTGTCACTCACAAGAGTCGATCGTCTTTTTCGCGACACCCTTTCCTCCAAAGTGGCAGTTTCTGTATGGACTACGATGCGAAGGGTCCATAAGGTACCGGAACCGACACCGGATCTCTCAGAGCACGAATGGGCATGGTTGCTTTTCGGCGAAAACACCTGTCATGTAGTAGACTCTACTCTCTTCATCATGCGTATCAGCTCAACGGCCGCACTTTGTGCAGGTCTGTGGTGGAAGAGGAATACCGAAAATCGACTTCATACTTCAGATGCGAATCTGTAGTAAATGTATCAAGCTCCAGTGCGTTCATTTTGCACATACTCTAATGTTTTGCTGATCGACATGAAGAGGTGTAAGCGAAGGACGATTCAAATCGTCTTTTCCGGGTAAAGATCCAAGGATTCTAGAGTGTATAATACCTACTCCAGGCGTGTATAGCTATTCTCTGATATTTTACTTCGTCTAACTTTTTGGCTAGGTTATCAAGGGAGGTTGTACTACAGCCGAAAGGAGGTCGCAGCTGTTCTCTCAGCCCTTGACGGGAAGTCACCAGAGGAACAAGAGAAGTATAAAGAAGAAAGGGTAACTAATAACGAGAGGCTGAAGAAGGCAAGTTTCTAGTGTGCATTCTTTCACTCGTACCAAGTGAACACAGTCACTAGTATGCATCACATTGTATGAATTGGATGGAACAGGAGCGGGGACGGGCTCTCAAGGAGGTTAAAGATGCCCATTTTGCCCGCATGCTGGAGTGAGTGCACCTTCAGAGATGTTGTGCCTATGCTAACGACTAACATCAGGGTGAAACATCGAATTCTACAACTGGGCTATTCAGAACAGGATGACAGGAGTGTCCAATGGTTTTACCTCGACTTGATCCACCCCAAAGAGACTTTGACGGATCGAAGTACGCCCTCTTGGTTGCACAACAGATAATGAGATTGATCACTCATTTCAGGGTGGTCGGCTATCATGCGAGAAGTCACTTCCAGAATACAGGATGAACGTGCATATCGTTTGTCTACTGATACGGACGGAGTATTGGCTACTCGCCGCCAGTTCGTGTCCAACCTGTATACCCGATACAAAGGTTCATTAATCCCAAGTCAATGGCGGAATCTTCCTCCTGTTAACTTCGCTGTTACACTTCTACCCTCACTGTATCAACTCCTCTTATCACCAGACACGACTGTTGTTCCAGAAGAGCCTATAATTGCGGCGTTCAACACCCTACCTCAAGCCATTGATGACTGGATCCAATCTGCAACATCTAATCTCGCTGAAGAGCGCACTGCACCCCTCGCTGACACGTTCCACGCCAATAGTTCCCCTTGGGAGTCGGCGACGACTATAGTCAAAACCATGTGCTGCAGACGCGTAACCTCATCACTAAGTGCCGCCCTTCGGCACACATGTAGTGCCACCAAGTCACCAGGCGTACCACTAGCGGTTCCGAAACTCCAGGATGGCGAGGGAAAAGAAACAGCTCGACGTCTGGCTGCGCTGTCGGGTTTGGATCCGGACAGCGCCACTGCCGACGAAATGGATGATATAGGAGCGTTTTATCGGTGCATCAACGGCCTTCGTAGCTCTCACGCCCACGTGGAGCCATGCTTTGTCGGGACTTGGAGGCCATGCGTAGGTTTACTCTCGTTTCACGAGCTTCAGCATTCACAAGTGTCATCCACAGATCAGATACGCAATAGAGCAAGCCCAATATGATGAGTGTTCACGCCGGCCTTCGTGGAATCCGAAGTGGTCTTTATGTCAAGACGATGAAGGGGTTGATCGTACAGATGGACGAGAGTTGTGGGCATGCGGGCATTGCAATGCACATGTTGAAAATCTCGCGAAACGCGCCGAAGTCATCCAGCATGTCCGGTTGGAGTGAGTATCTTCCTGTTCATGTTGTTGCATAGGCTCATTCCCGAGCGAGCAGACATGGTGTTTCCGAATCACACTTACCCGGGGATTTCATGTACGTTGGTGATTGATGGAGTGACTGCCAGTCATAGGGAGATTTAGTTTTACAGTACATTCGAGGATCTTGGCCCAAATGTCACCGTTATAGAGTATATGTTCCCTATCGAATACAGAAGGTGGCAGTGGTCATGGCTATTGCTGCAACGTTACAAGACAATTACAGGATGTCATCTTTGAAAATTCCCACGTAGTTACTCTTCATCAAAGACTACCGCCATGGTTTATGCATCATGACATCATTCGAGGCTTTTTACCCTTTGCTTCCCGGCAGCTTAACAGGTACGTGCTAGGTTCTTGTTTATAAGCATTTTTGATTTATATTCAACAGCAATGGAGGCTGTTACTGCCATGATAAGAACCCGCGCAGCGGGTTGCGGTTGAACGAGCATAACCCATAAAAATGTTTCAAAACGCCTCGAACTTCCATATCACTGGGGGAGGATTTTACAACATACAGAGAGACCATTATGAGATTACGAATGTTTACAGTGCGTATTGTCTTGTATGCCGCCTTTCTTTTGCTGAGTCTATCAGTGCACGACCTTCTTCGCAATTCCAGCGCACTGAATGCAGCCTATAACTCGGGAGAAAGAATGAAAGCTACCCCTCGATGTGCGCCTGGAACCCGGGAAGATGTTATTCAGATAATCATGGATTGGGTCGAGAATCCTGATCCCAAGAACCCTCAACGTATTCTCTGGCTAAACGGTCTTGCTGGAGAAGGAAAGTCGGCTATTGCTCAAACCTTGGCGGAGAGGCTTGCTAGTATTACTTCGTCCGCCATGGTTCGAAAGCTTGCAGCCAGCTTTTTCTTCTCTAGGGCGCATGCCGACCGGAAGAATGCCTCGCGAGTTTTCCCGACTATTGCTTATCAGTTAAGCAATAATTTTCCTGGGATGAGAGGGGCCATACTTCAGGCGCTTCGTGAAGATTCGTCAATCCTAGATCTTTCTCCAAAGGACCAACTTTTTCGGCTCATTCTGTCACCACTGAGGTCCCTTGCATTGGGGCAGGTCCGGGCGGTCTGGCCAACGCAATGCCAAAGACCAAGCTGGTGGTGGAATACTGCTAGCTAACTACGTACACGGAATGTAGACTACGCGCCCAAAGCCTATGCTAAACACTGCCAAACATGCCGGAAAGGTCCGTCCCGACCCCCGGTCCCCCTACTACATGTGCCCCCTCCAAAAAATGCGCGGCGTCCTCGTCGCGCTGAGAAAAGGACAGAAAAATGAACTACCTCCTGACCCAACCCAAATCTCCTAAGATCTTCCCTAACTGAGCCAAACGAGGATCTCTGTCCCAATCCAGCGGTGGTAAGGAGCTACAGTTCGCTAGTGACTGGTGAGGATGCCAATGAAAGACGTGAGCTGGTTTCCCTGGGCCGATTCCTGACGGATGACGGCGTGTGAGGAACTGCTGCAGATGTGCAGACGCGTGATAGGCATCACGACTGCGACGGAATCGAACAGCACGACGCTTTAGCGAGTCGAAAGGTCGAGCTTCATGTGATCGCAAAGAACTGAGGTCGCGTGCTGGAGGTGTAGGCGGCGGGATGAGGACAGCTGTGGGGATGGTATCAGCATCATCTGCCCAGTCAAGTGTCGGTGGTGATCCAGGGACTGCGAATGTCATGGTTTGGTCGGGCTGGGGGAGGTCAGAGGTATCCACTGCAGTGGAGGCCATGCGCGACTCTCGTAGCTCCATCTCCTTCTTTGCAACCTCTTCAGCAAGGGCTATCCCAAGCTGCCTTCCTTCCTCAATACTCTCTGCTCTGACTTCTCCCCGTCCCTGACATATACCACACTGCTTCCCTGCTTCAAATGCAGCGTCCCAAATCACCCTAAACATCTCCTCTTGATCCTTTGCTCTCGAAAATTCCGTGAATGCCATGTCGTAAATGTGTCGTGGGTCTACAATACTTGTGTGAACAAGTACCGAGAAGATTGGGTGTGTTTCGGAAGGTTCTCGCTCGGGAACAGGTGGTGGTGCGGTGTTGGTCGAAACTGAGTATACCGGGATGGTGGTGGCGTTTGCGGTGCATCCAGTAGCAACAGCGTTGCCTCCAGCCCAACGAGTAACAAATGCTTCCCTAGCCGAATCGTATCCGCTCGTCTCATAACCAAGCTCGTTCCACCATTGCCTGCACTCTCCTTCCAACAAATTCTCTAGTCTCTTCAACTTTTGCGACTTCGATTTCTTCCTGAACTTCTCCTCGAAGCTTTGTAGCCACTTTGACGCGTCGCTGTTGCCATTAAACGCGGGTACTGTATCCATGGAGCGAACCGGGTGCTTTGCTGGCAATGTAGAAGTCGAAAAAAGGTGGTACGGAGGGGGTCAAGACAGACTGAAAGGTGCGTGGGTCGAATCGCGCTCTCGTCACCACAATGGGGCAGGTCCGGGCGGTCTGGCCAACGCAATGCCAAAGACCAAGCTGGTGGTGGAATACTGCTAGCTAACTACGTACACGGAATGTAGACTACGCGCCCAAAGCCTATGCTAAACACTGCCAAACATGCCGGAAAGGTCCGTCCCGACCCCCGGTCCCCCTACTACAGCATCTACCGATAGCGTGGATTGGGTGGATCAGGCAGTGCCCCAAAGCGTCATTATCATTGAAGCTCTGGACGAAAGCGACGATTTTGCGTCGCTTATAGAGCCCCTTGTGCTCATGTCGATGTATATAACTCCTCACCTCTTCAAGGTTATCATAACGAGTCGACCGGGAAGTAAAATACAGGAGTGCTTTTACAAAAGTATCGCTAGTGGTCTCACACGACCGGTCGTCCTTGGTGACTTCGATGCTAGGGAGGATATCCGTTCTTATTTGGTCGCCTCCTTCAACAATATACGGTCCCGAAACTGGCGGAGGATGACAACCATCCCGGAATCTTCTCAATGGCCATCGGATGAAGTGGTTGACAGACTGATGGATGATTCCGCTGGCCTGTTTATCTACGCATCCAGTATCGTCCACTTCGTGGATCATTGGTTTGAAAGCCCGGTTCGGCGGTTATCGACACTACTTGAAAGCCAGGCGTCGATATCATCTCCCCACAAAGATCATCCATACGCTCCCTTGGATCATCTATACCTTCACATACTCTCTATCGTTCAGGATTATATCCCTGTGCTCCATGCGGTGATAGGGTCCGTCATGTCCCTTTTCGTACCCTTATCCATACGAGACTTATCGCATCTCTTGGCCCCTCGGGTCGATGCCGACCAGGTAATCACTATTCTCGAGCGTTTATCATCGATACTGCGACTACCTTCCTCGATGCACGTCGACTCTTCAGAGCCAACTCGGATATATCACCAATCTTTCCGAGATTTCATGTTCGACGAGAGGAGATCTGGAATCTACCACTTGAACTACTCATTGCAGCATGCTGCCATAACCCACTGTTGTTTTCAATTAATGTCGGGCATGCTCCAGCGTAATATATGCCAACTTCCCTCAGGCCCAATCCACGTCTCGATGGTCCCGGGTGCTTATCGTGAACAACGCATTCCTGGGTCATTGCGATATGCTTGCCGTTTCTGGGCTCACCATATGCTCATGTGTCCAGTCTACCCGGACGAAATGGTTCGGGAGACAGATGTCTTCGTTCAGAAGCATTTGTTGCACTGGATTGAATGTATGATTTGTATTGGGGACTTGGCGAAAGCTCTTCAGACCCTTCGCCGTATTATTGATCATGAGGTATGTCACTGTCATCTTTGAGATCTGCATATCGAGGCTCACAATAGCCAATAGGCGTTCCAAGACCATAAGGACATCCTCAGGGATTGTGTAACATTCCTCCTTACATTCTACCACAGCATAGCAACGGTTCCATTAGCTATGTATCTCGTTGCACTGCCAGCATGCCCTTTGGAGGCATTGATTCGTCAGAGGTTTGCTCACGAGCTTCCGCCTCATAACGCGAGTGATATCCCAAGGACATGGGATGAACTACTGACGAGAACGATTGAAACAAGGAAAAGAGCGCGCCTTAGTCGTCTTGTTATGCCCCAACAAGGGCATGGTACGCCTATGATTTCGTATCCGTTCCCAATGTTCCAGATACTGACCGGTGGCCCATAGATATTAATTCATTGGCAGTAGAATCCTTACAGAGCGCAGTCAAATCTAGTACGGAACCGCCTGTGCCCAACGGAAGGTTCCCCGCGTCAATACCAGCAGAGATGCGTTCATTTCAAGTGGATAACCCCCGGGGCAACTGGTCTCTTCCACCAGCAATGTAATAATCCCCGTGTACTGCCATATCAAGTAGACCTGCTGTATTCAATAGCGATGAATGCGAGATAGTGGAATAAATAGCTCCTGTACTAGTGCTATCACCAGCAAATCACCAGATCTCACAAAGTTGATTTTGAAGCCGGGTACCTTAGAGCCGGGCTTGTCTGAGTGCCATGGTAAAAATGCTATAGCTTTCTTCTAAACTCCCACCATCCGAGTCGACACCTTCAGCGCCCAACGTCGCCAACGTCGTCACTGCCGATGCCAAAATCGAACCTTCTCATCGAGCGGCCAAGCTGGAAATGAAGTAAACATTCATCGACATCTTCAACACCTTTCATCAATGATCGTGCATTGGTTTCCTGACAGCGCCAGATGTATCATGCCGCCTTTCGCTGGCATCTGTCCATCGTTCCCAGGGTCCTTGGGGGAGTATGTATATAGAGCCTAGGCGCAGGGATGTGGGCTCATATATCCATAATGGCCCATTACTTGACCTCAGAAATTGGCCCCGGAAAGACTGCGCCAGATTTCGAGGCTCACACAGCGAGTGGGCCATTGAGGTTCCATCATTGGGCCAAGGATTCCTGGGTGAGTTTCTCCAATACATAGTCACCTCATTCTCATTGTTCTGTAGTCGGTGTTGTTTTCGCATCCTGGGACCTCTTTTCCTTTAGAACTCCTGGAAGTCGCTCGGCAGTTTGTGGAATTCGATAAGAGGCGGGTCAAAGTCATTGGTGTTTCAGGAAACTGGCTGGATGACCAGAGAAAGTGGAAAGGGAGCCAGGTGAAGTATGGCATGAGAATTGGGATGGCAGATAAGAGTGTCCAGATTGTACGTTTCGAAGCCTTACTCTCCATACTTCTCGCTTTGTTAAAACATGGTACAGATCGCGGATGACGCAGGAGAAGTCGCGTCTTTGTACGGGATGATAAACGACGAAGATTCTTCTGCAGAGCCATATACAGCCTTTGTTATCGACCCAAAGCGTACCATTCGTCTTGCTCTGGCATACCCAGCAACTCTCCGTAAAAATGTGGACAAAATCCTCCAGTCAGTCCTATATTTATGACCTTTCTCCTATTTTACTCATTCGCGACGTCTTAGATTCATAGATAAATACTCCTCGACGGACGAAATCAACTCTTCATTCAACCTCGACTCAACAGGCCGAGGCAAAATCTACACCCCTGAACTTACGAGAAATCACGACAGTAGTACTACCCTGAACGCCGCCTCCGACATCTTCTCAATGAGCAACACCGTCGACGTCACTCTTGCATCCATTGGTGTCTACCACGCTTCGTCTACCTATCAAAACGTCAGAGATGCTAACGCTACATCCGACTATGTCGACAGCGCTGTCAAGCTTCTCGATTCACTTTCTGACCTCGGAAAGGCGCTACCATTCGTGGCTCCTGCTTTTATTCTACTCAAGGTCATTGTGGATGTAGAGAAGAGAGCTCGAGACGTGGATACCAAGTGCCGGGACTTGGTTTTGCGGGTTACCTTCATGCTCAGTCACTTGCCTGCCCTTTCCAACCTTCCTTCCATTTCCTCGTCGTCGCCTCAGAGGCAGGTCATCGATCAGATGAATTCAGTCTTGAAAGAGACTGCAGCCCTTATTGAGGCGTACCGTAACCAAGGTGTCTTGGCCCGCCGATTGTCTTTACGGAACAAGGAGAAGTTTGAGAGGTGTGCGAAGGCATTGGCGGAGATCACGAAGGATTTAATGATGTCTCTCCAGATCCACCAAAGTGTCCAGATCGACACAATCCTCCAGCGAAGTGTTCCCCAAGATCCCCAGGACGAGAAGGCGAAGCGATTTGTGGAGCAATATGGAGCAGGGGACGAGGCTGTTGTCAAGGCGGATAAAGGGCTCTTGAAGCAGTTCGCGGAGGAGTTGAAGCTGAGTGTCAGCGTAGAGGAAGAGGCTATGGAGACGCTCAATGCCAACCTCGGCGACCTCTTACGAGAGCACCAGGCACAGCTTGAACGTCGTCTAGATGACACCATTCGCGCCTCTCTGACGTCGAAGGAGGTAGACATGGAGCAAACGCTTATCTGTGTCCAGTGCGAAAAGGAATTCAAACAGTCCACCAATCACACCCAAGCATGTTCATTCCACCGGGCGGAATACGATTCTTGGTCACGTAGCTACAAATGCTGTGGCACAGCACATCCCTGCCAGTTCAATGCCCACCGAGCCAAACATCATTCTGATTATGCCTATGGACCTTTCTTCCCTTATGCGAGAGGTATTACTGGGTATACCGATACCACGTCTGAGTGGGCCGAAGTTGAAGACTTCAACCTCGAGTCGGAGGAAACCCAAACCGCCTCCATCTCGCGCTTGCTCAAGTGGAAGACCCGTGGTGCAGCACCTGATCAGCCAACCATCCTCATTCGTGTCGGCCGTACCTACTTCAAGGAGCCCTACTATTTTGGTACATTCACGAAAGAAGACTTGGATCTTCAGTCGAGAGTCATCGAGATCACACGCCAAACGATTATCTTTCGCTCTGAGCCCACGGATTCCGAATACGCTATGGCTGAATGGGTGACGCGAGAAGATGGTGGTATCACAGGTGTGAGGTTAACAGCCAAGGTGGCTACAGCCTTGACGCCGTTTATACGCGTCTGCTTGTTTGATACGGAGAAGATGGAGAAGTCTGGCGAGGTTCTGTGTATCTCAGAAGGTGGTCTGAGGAGCTACACGCCGTCGTCTGGCTATACCCTACCGCCAGGCCAACGAGTTTCTCCTGAATTACCAGGGATAGCGAAGAGGCCTGCTAGGAAGGACTTCAAGACACGCACGTCTGCCAGCTTGCCTGTAGTAATGAAGGAAGTGGCAGATACACCGCTCAGGGCAAATCCTAGAATGGCAGCAACAGACGTTGACTATTTGCATGGGGCGGTATCGGTGTTCAATAAGCACTCACCTGGAACAACTAATCCGATATCGATATCGGAAGTCAGAGTCGAATGGCGGATGGTCGGGGAACAGACGTATAAACCCGTAAAATCGTTCTCGTTCCTAGATGGCGCACAACTTCCTTTGACCATTGATCCTCGAGAAACATGGATACTCAACTTCCAGGCAGCCGTGCCGCGAACAGAAGAAGATAGCAAGCTGGAAGTGAAATGGTGGGAGCGGGCGTTTGTGGCAAGGAAACAACCTTTGAGGTTGAAAGTGACGCTCGTTGATATTGAGGAAGAAGAAGCGAGTTTAGTGCTGGAATACGTGTATACGCCCTTCAAAATGGAGCTGCGGAAGGACGACGACCTGTCTTTCATCTATATCGACGACCCCGTTCTTTTTGAGAGGCACGCCCTGCATATCAAGATTCCAGACAGGGAGGAATGCGTGCTTTCTGTTGAAGGCAAAGATATCTCTGTCAGAAGCTTACAGAAAGCTGTTCATCATGCAATGAAAACGGGGGAATCCGAGGTTGATCTTGAGATTGGCGAGAAGAGGAACACGAATTCACCAGGCGAATGGGAATGGAAGACCTTGGCTTTGGTCGACACCAGCTGTAGACGCGTTTATGCCTTCAAAATCCTGCTCAGCCAGGCCCGAGGAAGCCAGGGCTACGCATGTCTGGAGTACCTCCCTTGTCCAGAGTATGGTGATGTGATGGCTGAGAAGAGACTGGTCAGATACGCGGTCGAGAAGGTGACGATGCCAGTATTAGAAAGCTTGATAGAAGACGAGCCGATCTGGGACGACGAATTTGACGATACAATTCCAGAACAAGCCAAGCTCCAAACTGGACCTGCAAACCCAACCAGCACTATTTCCGGCGGGGTAGTCGCCGCAATACCAGAGGAAGTCACAGTACGACTGGCGTCAATTGATAGGAACTTGGATCGGATAGCAACCGCATTCGAAGAGCTGTTAGAGATAATGAAAAGCAAGCGCAATACATAGAGCAACGCATATTGTTGGGAATGATTGACACAATGTAGCCTATAATGTATTACAAGTTAGCAAAATCGGTGCAAGAGATTATACAATGATACCCAGCAAACAAAGTAGTCCTTGAAGATGATTTTGAGGTGGTAGACATACAGATTTCTGTCCATCGTTACGCCGACTTGCTGAAATCTGCATGGGATTAGCTGATATTGTCGTCGATATCAATCGGGAAACTTACAGTATAATTCTCCCATTTCATCTCCTTATCTTTAATTACATTCCAACGTGGTGGACTAGAGCAAGTGGACGGTGTAGTCTCGGTGTCAGTAAGTGTCACGCTAGTGATGGGAAATTTTCACCTTTTCGGGCCCCTTCTTACCGTCATCTTCTCTGCTCGCAGCACCCGTTTCAAGGCGTCGAATCTCAAAGAATCGACTATCTGGGCGTTATATCTTTTGGTTCAGTGATATCGCAAGTTGTTTAAACAATCAGGTTGCTATCTCCCTTGGGGGCAAACGTCGAAGAAGACCACGAAAAAACTTGCACTGGCCTCGTTCACCCAACTCATAGGATGTCGCCGCGTTAGCCCGGATCAAGTGAAGTAAAAAATCTGACGATCTGGGCTCGATAGCATGCTGCATTCTCATTCAACGGCCAGTAGAATGTCCCAACTTACTTTTCTGTACGTTATGCGTTCAGGTATTTCCCCATGTCTGCTAACATTAGGTTTCCACAGGTTCAGGGTATGATAGGATTTGGGTGCATATTGACGTCTGTCATACATACCTGTTTGGGGGAACGGCAACTTTTCAAAGGTCTGTACAGCTTTTCACTCTGGCCAGTTCCGATAATCAACGTCTCTTGCGACATTCCAGTGCCCCTCTTCATCTTTCGGCCAACAACACTATCGTTGATGGATGCGCCACGCGCTCGCGCTGTCTCCAAGGAATGCAACCTTTGCCTGAATTGGCATTTGTTATCGTAACCAGTTCAGTCGCGTACTTTCGGATCGACCGTCTGCAACATACAATGCGCTCATCGTCAGTCGGGTTCGGGGGATACACTTGGAGTCTTAACGCGCAACGGGCCATACCAGGACTGCGATCTCATCTTCATACTGAGACCAAAACGCTCTTCAGGTTACGCATGCTTCATCGCTCTTTAAGCCCTTGGACTTTTTACAGCTGATAATTGATAATTTTGTATACATGTCTTTTTCTCCCCGCTGCAGTAATTGCAGGTCCCCACCCAATTCCTTGATCAGCGTACGCCGTGATTCCGAGGAGTTGTGCAAAACGGATATAATTCCAGAGGCGTTCTGGAAAACAGCCCCCTTTTGGACATTTTAAAAGATCCAAAACACTCTGAAGAACCGGCGGGGAAACGGTCTATTTTCATCGAAGTCAGTATCCGATCTCGCACATGACACTCTCCTATACACGCTCTACTGTCGCACAATTCTAATGATTCTTCAGTCCTAGTATGAGATTCTGAAATTGCCACCTAACATTGTATCCAACATCAACGTTTGCATACTCCTATCATCAAGTCTAACGTTTCTGAGACGCATCTCTAACGGGCTTCGTCTGCAGAATATCTATTTGTGTCTTAATTTTTTGTCCGTACGTTGCCGTCGCACTAGAGTGGCTCTGGCTCTTACTGACGCATCGATTTTCGCTACAGAACGGTGGAACCATGAACCTGTTGAGCTGTAGTTCTTAACGTGTGCCAGTGGAGGTTACCCACTTGACCTGATAGAATATTCACCAAGGTCTAGTTGTTAGCATCATTATTTTTCCTCACTGGGGAAACTCCTGATGATTTCTGCTTCCCCGATAGCGCTCGTTGTGGTCTAAACGAAAATTTTCGAGAAAAGGGGGCCAACATGCCACAGACACCTTGAGCGAGATGTCTCGCTCAGAGACTCGGATGAGGCCTAGGTTCCGGCCGCCGCCGCATTCACGTCTATCGAAAATTCCATGGATCGCATATTCAAGATTGCCGACATCGACGACTTAAGTGGACGACTGCTCCTTCATTCTCCGTATGAGCAGCAATATCACCCGAGCATAGTGAGACTTGTAAGTAGTGTTAGTAGCTCAACCCCTCTAAACCCTGCGTCCGTAAAGACCGCGGCTCCTTAATCATTTGCTTCCGCTTCCCCACATCCTGTCTTGAACGTCACCTCCACCCTCCCCTTTCTTTCTCGCCCAGATCTACAATGGAGGACAGTCTTCAAAAGCTTGACCCTCGCAGTCCAGGTGTGACGTGGACAAGTGCGGAGTAACATTCCAGATATTCCAATTTTCCACCATATATTACGACCTCATCGTTTTGCCGAACGAAAAATTTTCAGCCCGGACGCGATCATATTTGAACCTGCCCTTGATTCCTATGGAAGGCCGGACTGTCATGCTCAGATGATGGGATCAAATTGGGCTAGGACCCCAGAGACTCAGATAAAACAAATTCAGTCGAGAAATAACAATATTATTTTCCCCATCCTGTGCCGCTCGGCCCAAGACTTGTTGAATATGTGCTTGCCCACAAATAATTTGCTGATTCAAGTTCAAGAGTGTCATTTCAATGTTATAAAATCAATATTAGTAGCATTTGGATGGGAGGTTACAATATAGTTAAACTTGCTACACGTTAGACCTTGGGTTTTCTAAAGCATGAGTCCCGAGGCGTCTCAGAATACAAGTCATCAAAGACAAAGTCATTAAACCCAAACCAACGACACCAGGGGTTGCAAACGTGCTGTCTTGGAAAGTTTTTGAAAGCCACATCCACATTTCCATCACCAAACATAGAAGTATTCTCTTCGACGAGGGCACTGTGTTTGCGGATGAGATTGGCGCAGATGATGTCATGGAGTACACGTACGGCGATGTCATCACTTGAGCGTCTGTCAGAAGATTTCCGCTCCCCTGAAAGTCCGACACGTAGACTGTACGGTACAGCTTTTCGTATTGCACATGCTGCATTGCCAACAGGAATTCAGCTTTTGGAAAGTCGGAGTCTTCTGGTCCTATCTCCGGAGTTGCACAAGAGTTGTGAACATACTTGACAAAGTCGTCACCAGGAATTACTTCCTCAATCAGAAAGGAGCGAGAAACTTGAGCACCATTCAGGCGCTTGAGCTCGTTTGAACCCTCTTTCAATACCAAAAACACTCCTGCAGCGACGTATCGTAGTTGAGGGATGTCGCTGAAGGGTACAGGCCAAGCTATTTATCCGTCAGCTTTCGCTCAATCAAGATTATATTAATATACGTACTGGCGTCCGCTTGACATGCTGCAGCATAAGAGTACCCCATGTTTATGAGACTTGCACTCCAGTAATGAACGTTGGCCTCCATCTGAATCTTGTTGTACTCCAAATCCTTTTCGAGCCTCACTTTTACCTGATGTCCTTGACCGCTACAACTATAAATCAGTAGCCAGCCTGAAGATAAAGCTACCACACACGTACTTCTGTTTATGAGTGTAAAACTGCTTCACACATACTTCGCCTTTTCTATCGAGCAAATAGTCGATTCCAGGAAACCTCTCCTTGTCGAACTCGCCAAGCAAAGACAGTCGACCTTTGTGCGCCGTCTTGAATGCACCTATGCCCAGTTCTGATTCACCAGAACCAAAGTTCACCATCAGCATCGCTGGCCCCACTATGTGATTAGAGAGATCTAGCCGCTGCAGGCTTTTGTTGCTGAGTATGACTTGAATATCGAGTTGAGGAATAATCGCAAAAAGTCCCTGAATCGCAAATGGAACATCTGGTTTTACGTTAGACTCACGTTGCTACAATTGCAACACTAATAGATAACACACCGTTAGGTACTACTGGCTTATTTTCCATGCGTCCTCCCTGTGCCAGTCCTTCTTCTACAACGTGCTGTTGCGGTGACTTCCACATGGGTGGCAAACGGATTGCGTTGCGAGGTGGAGTCTTAGCTAATGAATCCTGTTGAGTGAGAAGTCAATATCTAGGAACTGTAAGGTGAGTAAGGCAACGCACGCTTCTTGCTCTCTTTCCTGACGTCAAAATAGACACCTCTTGGGCAGAACTTGAGACAAAATTGTTGGAAAGTTGCTTTGACATCGTACGGGCCATAGCGGTGGAACTCTGTTCTTGCTCCTCCTACAATAAACTTGAGTACAGAGTTGGTATGAGAGGCTAGCAAGATGCATACCCGATACTGCTCCACAGCATCAACAAACTGCTCCCAATCAGCGCCGCGGATTGAGACTCGAAGCACGCATCCAGTCTTCTTGTTTGGCTCCCACTTCGTGTCCCCATTCTTTCCCTTTGTGACTATCTTTCCGTGGACGTTCAAGAGATAAGGCCTGCTTAACCCATACTGCTTTGCAACTTCCTCCGTATCAAGGTCAACCCCTGAACCATACTGTTTTGTGCCGTTTATAGTGATGTCGCGAAGGCTGAAGTTATCGGTATTCCACTCGTAAACGAAATCTTGGTATTCTGAGATTTGCACCCCATGAGCCTGTAGTCGGGTGATAGCGTATTTCATAGCCTCCCTCCGGATTTCAGGAATAGTCGCATGAGCATCAAACTGGGGCTTTAAGTCGGAGAGTTCCTACCAACACACCTGAATTAAAATAGCGCACCAGGAGAAAGAAATATCAAACGTACCGATAGCTCGATAAAGACTCCAGGTTTTCCTAAGACTCCATGACCCAAAGTCAGCCTGACTGGCAATACATCGCCCCCTTTTGCATAGGCTGCTCTCTGATAAACACTCTTCTGCTCCTCATAGAATTTATGATCTCTACTATAGCCGGTAGCAGGAAGGCGAGCGAGAGGGTGTACTCCAGATGATGACGAAGCGTATAAATTGATTGCTGGGCCATGATGAGCAGTCGAGCTGATGGGAACAACCTTGTTCTGGTAGAATTTGTGGGTGTCTACACGTAAACCGCATCATTCATCTGCGTGCATCCAAAAAATACCCACGCACCTTTCTTGTGGGACGCTATCACCATCTCTGATATAACCTTTGGATTGGGACGCATGCCGGAGTGATTACTTGCAGCGGTTGGGTAGCGAGAAACTTTAGGCACTGGTGGAGGTAACATTAAAGCAGGTGGAGCTTCCTGTGATGTCCGACCCAACGATGATCCAGAGGATAAAGCAGGAGCAGCTGGGGTGAACAACGATCTTCCCAATTGCACGTTTGCTTTGAGAACATTTACATTCTTGTAAGCTTAATTACTCCTCTCATTTTTTGAGTCTGAACTCACCGTCGGTGTTTTTGTTAGCTGTTGGTTGCAATGCTGGAATTGCTCCTATACGACGTCAAAGTCAGAAGCCAATCTTGCCTTTGGAATAGGTTGTAATACTTACTTTGATAGGTTTCTCTTGCTACTGTGGCTTGACGTTTATAACGATCATTGCACTTGGTGCAGACCATCTTGATTTTGGTCCCATTTCCGACGAAGAAATATTTTTCGTCTGCCTGTATCATCTCTCTGCAGCTGCTAGATTGGCATGGAAATGCCTTCTCTGCTCGTTGGTCACTGGTGAATTGAACAGGGTCCATATTATATCGCCGTGTTCACAGCAGGAGATTGAGAAGATGGAAGAGACAGAGAAAATATATCCGGTCTTTGCCTGTTTTTTTATCCGACAGCCCATCCTCTGAAGTTGCTGAGTCAGGACTCCATATCGAATCATTTTCTTTTCTTTCTTCTTCCCGCTCATCGCAGATTTATGTTTTCTTTTTAGATGCCCAACCAACATAAGCCCAATCGTGAGCCTCACTTGTTCCAACCCTTTAAAGCCAAGACTTACTCAAACATTTTGTAGCGCCTCTTGAATCTTTCCAAGCGCCTCTCAAATCCCTTTGGAAACGCAAACATCTCACTGAACGACAAATCCTTGATCGTCTTCTAGCTAGGCACATCGATACTCAGCAATATGGCTTAGGGTAAGGCGCATTGGAGATCCCACTTGTTCTGGCAGGACCATGCGATAACTGTTCCTCCCCTAGATTGACCAAATTTCGCCAAATACGCAAAGAACTCGGGCTGCTTGGAACGCGTCAACAGGGTATTATTTTCCTACCTTGTCCATTTCATATATTGACGAACAGCATTCAATAGGCCACACCTTGGAATCAATTACAGAGGATATGGTCGTCCTCCGGCAACAGTATCCTAAGGCTGGACGACAAGACATCATTAATCTGTTGTGGACAGAGCGGCAAAAACGGGTTTCCCGGTACGTTTCAAGCGCCTTGGGAAGAGCTCCTCAATTAAAAAGCCTTTTCAGACGAACTGTTGAGGACTATTTTCATCGTTACGAGAAGGATTTAGTTCGACAAAGGCGGCATAGACGACTGCGGAGAAAGCGCTTCTGGGCAGCAGGTGGCAATGATTTGTGGTGTGTTGATCAGCATGACAAGTGGAAACGGTATGGTTTGGGGCTTCATACTGCCGTGGATCCTTTTCTGGGCAATATCAAATGGCTCAAAGTATGGCATTCCAATCGAAACCCAAGACTTATCGTTCGATATTATCTGGAAACTGTTAGGCGTCTTGGATGTAAGTACTCCCTAATATCATATATTCCAATTGGTCTAATGTAGTTACTATACTCAGATACCTGCCTAGTTACGCAGGGTGATCCTGGGACGGAGAATTTCTCCTTAGCGAAAGCGCACTCCTATATCCGACAATCTCTGGACCCGGGCTTAGTCGGTACGCTCCAGCATCGATGGAAAAGAGACAAGAAGAACATACCCCCAGAGATTGTCTGGTCCAACCTTCGTACACGTTGGACCCCCGGTTTTGAAGACATCTTGGAGGCACCCGAACGCTATCCTCAACTGGGGATTAGATATGACAGGAGCGATCCCTTGCAATAGTAAGCGTTGTATTGTTTATTTTTCTTAGATGAAACGTTCAGCAACAATGAATTACTAGTAATGTTTTCAAATGGCTTTTCATACCTTGGCTACAAGCAGAATTAGACGCCTACGCCGACCGTATCAACAATACTCGAAAGCGCCATCAGAAACATAAGATAACGCCACAGGGGGGCTCACCAGCTGATATGGATGAGTATCCCGAAGAATATGGGTTCATTAATTTCAAGGCACGTCAATCATTTTACCGACAAAACAAATCTGACCAATGCCTACTATCTCTTCCAGCTCAGAATTGATCCAACAAATACTATTCTACAAGATGCGGAAGCCATTTATGCGCCCCCACAGCACCAAGTATTCGAGCTGGTTCCTAAAGAGTTCGAGGTAGAAATTGAAGCCATATATACCTCTCTCGGTAAACCAGAGGTTTCTCGGGATAACGTATGGAAGATCTACATGGATCTACTTCTGCGTCTGGAGCAGCAACCTACAGTGGGTCAGATGACTCTGCTACCCTATGAAGAAGATGAAGAGGACTACTCAGCTGAGCAACTACAGAAGGAGATTGCAGTGTATCAGGGTTTGGCTGATGACGAAGGCGAATGTTATCTTGGAGGTGTGAACGGCGGGCTTGGTCCTGCAGTCGGCCTACCCGAGTGGGAGGAGGACTTAATAGATACCTACGTTGATCGCTTTTCAGATGATGACGACGAAGAAATGGACTAGACTTGCTAATTGTTTATTATTATTGAATTCCTTGTCAAGACCATTTGCCTATCTAATACTCTCCGAAACCTGATCCGAAACGTAATGGCTATGTATCTCTAGCATTTGAACTTAGACAACAAGAGACGTATTTAGGTTGAAAAATAGAATATTTGAAGTCATTACATTGACTGGTAACATCAATAAAATGATTGGTGTAAAAGCTAACATACTACCTCAACGTCTTCCCCCAAGATTTTTGACCGCCTATATCCAGCATTTGAACCTGAGCGAACAGGGGCATACTGGTGTTGGCGGCGGGGGTATTTGAGATCGCTGAATCGATTGGTAACATCAGCTGAACGAACGAGACAAACGCGAACTCACTACATTGATATCTTCCTCAAAAATCTCCGAAATTTACCGCCTATGTCCAGCATTTGAACCTGAGCGAATGGGGGCATACTGGTGTTGGCGGCAGGGGTATTCGAGGTCGCTGAATCAATTGGTAGCATTGGCGGAACAGACGAGACAAACGCGAACTCACTACGTTGATATCTTCCTCAAAAATCTCCGAAATTTACCGCCTATGTCCAGCATTTGAACCTGAGCAAACGGGGGCATACTGGTGTTGGCGGCAGGGGTATTTGAGGTCGCGGAATCGATTGGTAACATTGGCGGAACGAACGAGACAAACGCGAACTCACTACGTCGATATCTTCCCCAAAAATCTCCGAAATTTACCGCCTATGTCCAGCATTTGAACCTGAGCGAATGGGGGCATACTGGTGTTGGCGGCAGGGGTATTTGAGGTCGCTGAATCGATTGGTAACATCGGCGGAACGAACGAGACAAACGCGAACTCACTACGTCGATATCTTCCCCAAAAATCTCCGAAATTTACCACCTATCTCCAGCATTTGAACCTGAGCGAACGGGGGCATACTGGTGTTGGCGGCGGGGGTATTTGAGGTCGCTGAATCGATTGGTAACATCAGCTGAACGAACGAGACAAACGCGAACTCACTACGTCGATATCTTCCCCAAAAATCTCCGAAATTTACCACCTATCTCCAGCATTTGACCCTGAGCAAACTGGGACATACTTGGGTTGGAAGCAGGGGCATTTGAGGTTGCTAAATTGATTGATAACATCGCCATAACAAAAGAGGTAAATGTGAACTCACTATGTTGGTGTATGAAGTGACTAGAGCAGAACAACTAGCGTGAGAAAATGAAGTGAAAAGTGCAACAACCAGGTCTGCCGGGGCGTGGTTGTTGCACTTTTCACTTCATTTTCTCACGCTAACTGCTGCTTCACTGCTGCTTCACTGCGGCTGTTTCTCTCTTGTCTACTACTACTATTCAGCAGTTATGGACTTACTCAGTGTATGTGTTCAATCAACCTGTGTCTTATTTTCTCATTTTGGCTGAAATTGGATCTAAGGTTTCTTTGTCTGACACAAACACATTCGGCACAAATACGGGGCATGGAAATCAGGAGGCCATTCTTAGTGAGTGCCCAGTATGCGGATAGTAATCTATTACTCACTCAAATTCAGATGAAATTGAGAAGACGCAGGTCAATCCCTATGGGCATGGCAATTTAGCCAGTATAGCGCTGCAACCCCCTCCCTTAGAACATTTTTTGTATACACTTCCTCAAGGCTTTGTCATTCCCCATAACTATCCCAATCAACTAATTCCAATGTCAACCAATCGCACTCCCCCTCAAGGTTATACATATCCTTCCTCACCTGTCTGGACAAAGACTAGAGACGAATCATATGCGCTCCATTGGTGCTACGTAGCATCACGCTCGGCAGACCTAGCCAGTATTCAGCAGGAACGAGAACATCAGCTCAATCTTGCTGTTCCGCCTGAGGTAGATGCTATATGGGATGTTGAGCAAGAGAAATACTCTTATCCTATCGTACCGGGCTGCATAACACCTCCTGCATCCTGGCCATTACGAACCGATATAGATAACGGTGTCGGTCTTAAAGGCTCCGTTACATTTGCTGCCTATCATACGCCGTCCTCTCTAGAACTCCACTATCCTGAGGTGTGGAAGGAGCTTGCTCCTTTGGCGAGCCGATTGAAGGATCTGGCTTTTGGCCATAGAGCAACAACACCTTCTGAGGAGAGCATTCTCCCACTCTTTGCGTATGCGCAACTGAAGGAAAATGATCGTTCAAAGCGGTCTGGAGTTAAGAAGGGTACAGCCAAAACTCGAGTACAGTTCGAAGGTTCGTACAGTCTTGGCACTACGATAGAGAAAGGACACGGAATTGGAATAGTCAAGCCTGTATCGCAACTGTCTACGCCCAAGTTTGAAAAACAGCTGGCCGAGGTTTTCCAGATTCTGGCCGCCTTTTACCGCATTCTGGTTCCACTTTCAATATCGAAGTACGAATGGGAGATGTTGAAGTTTCAACTACAAGACAATAACGTCTTCACACTAGGGGGTAGGGGACCGGCAGGAGTATCGGTTCAAATGAATGTTTCCGCATCATACTATGTGTATGACGGAGCTGACTTGGGCGAGTCGATTGGGCGAGTGCAAGGGTCTCTGCATCCAGATTCTCAAGATTGTCTCACAACACCAACATTGCTGACCATCATGATACGCCTTCCGAAACGTATGTACATGCTTTATACTTGTCAAATTGTATGGTTTTGACTCAGCATAACAGATAAAAAGGCTGCGGGAGGCTCATTTCTACTCGCTCGCTACGGCATTCACATACCCTTTTCCGACATATGGTTCATCAACATAGTGTTTGATGGGAGAACTATCCATGGCGGTCGTCAGATCTCTATTAAAACTGAAGAGGCCGAGGATATGGAGAGCCTCGTGGTAAATGTTCGACTCGACGAATGGGAGACAGATCCTCTTGCCAACACTGCCCAGGAATTGTGGAATGCTGCTGCTGCAGTCAACCGCCTAGCTTTTGTTCAATATTTTCCAGACCAAGCTGTAAAGCGTACGGCCAATATTGCTCTACATGGTCCCGCCTTGTTTGGCAACTATGGAACTCATAGCCCTGCTGTCGGTCGAGTCAAGACCTTCAGTTCTGGCGGCAAACATTTGATGGGTACATTGCAGGAGTTCTATTCGACCATTGGAGTAGAGCTGGTATGGGGCTTTTTAAACAGTTTGTCGCAAGCAAACTTGACTCTTGTCGGTTTCGATGCCACGCGCCTTTTACAACAGATACAATACACCGAGTCAGGGTCCAATGGAAATCTAGAAACGACATCTCAACAAATGACGTCTCAACAGCATGCTCTCATTCTTCTGAGTTTGACGTTCTAAATCCAGAACACAGTGCGCACGTGCATATGAGTCGGGGATGGCTGGCATGGCTGATGGCATTGCGAGAGTGTAAATGCACTAGGCATTATGGCCGACGAGTTCTTCAAGAAGCAGGATCTTTTGGCCAAACAGGCAACAAGAAGCCGCTCCAGTAAGGATGTATTGAAGCACAGAGGCCCAAGGATCACCGACAGGGTGTACTCGTTCATCGGCAGGAGACAAGTCAAGTTGTTTTGCATTTACCCAGCACGCAGATCTGCCTACAAACGTAACGTTGATACGGAAGATGTATTGCCGTGCAAGTGACAGAGGGTACTTTAACAGGAAAGCGACGCAAGCGAAACTCCGAAGGGAAGGAAATTCAGCCGAAGAAGAAGCTACGCCAACAAACCCGAAGTATGTCGGAATGGTAGGGCAGGTAAGTAGGT